>JAHLSL010000012.1:4367430-4592363 GCA_025920805.1 Petroica traversi
TTTTTTTTTTTTTTTTTTTTTTTTTTTTTTTTTTTTTTTTTCCCCACTTCCAGAAATAAACTGAGAAGGCTATAGCTATACTTCATGGATGTTTATGTGCAGGCCCTGTCTGCTCACTGGGCTCCAGACTCATGATATCTCAAGTCTTGCTTTGCCTCACTGACCTACATGCACAGTGACCATAAGGCAGAAAGCAAGGTCTTTCTCTCCCTTTCATCTTTAATACAGGGAACTTCTTACATGCACTAGCTCCTCTACTTAACTATAGTTAACAAGTAGTTTCAAACAAGTGGAATTTATGTTTATTTTTTCTTTAAGCAGTTAACTCAGGTGCCAGAGTTTGGAACCTTTTTATGTTAAATTGCTCCTGTAGCTGACAGAGAAAGAAAGGTGCTTCTGATGGGACATGTAGATCTTAGGTGCCCTTTGGAAGGACCTGGTTCTTGATGCAGATGGTACATGATTTCAGCATCTCAATTTTAAGTTCTTCCAATTAAGCAGGATGGACTTAGAGCTTTTCATGCTGCTGGGAGCTTGCTGAGGACATGTGAAGAAAAGCATTGCTGGTCATGCACTCCTGTCAAAGGGAGTTCCTTGTCTTAGGGCAACTCAGGGAATTACAAAAGAAGGAAAAAAGTCCAAATATTTTTGGTTGTAACTAGTGAATAAGGCAGCATGTTGAACTACTAATAACTTCAGTGAGAGTGGTTGTCTGAAGTACTCTTAAAGATGAACCAGGGTTACTCCCATCAGTCCAACTACTGTTTAAACCTTTTTCTTGCATGTTTCGATTGATGCATTATTGCTCATGTCAGTGAAAGGCTTTTCACCAGAAACCATCTTTTGAGGGGTTATAAGGAGTACACTGGAAAAAGAATTGGAATTTCTCTGTAATTCATGCAGTGGATCCACTGCTCTATAAGAGCTGCCCAATTGGACTCTGCCAAATTATTTGACATAGGTCACTGAAAAACTCTGGAATAGCTATGCTGAATGGCTACGAGCACAGATTAATTTCAAACACAGAAAGAAAAATGCAAAATCTTATCACTAATTTTCTAGGCCATCCAAGTCACAGGACATCTACGCCAAAAAATGTTTTCACTGGAATATTTTTTTAACAGGGTCATTATGTTTTCCTTGAAGGTAATTCTTAAAGAAAGGGTTTACTTCTCACTTTTTCATGTCTGTGTCTTTGGCAGGAATAGGCCTTTGGGAGCATCTTAGGAGTGACAGTGTAAGAAACCAGAATGTGTGCTGCATGTTTGTTGCCGCATATTCCTTCAGAATTTGCTTTTAAAATGCATATTGGTTACAAAATAAACCCGAATGAGCCATTATACTCTGGTGTGTAATTGTGTATTTAGGACACATACTACACACAGCTTTAAAAGAAATCTGTATAGAAACAAATTGCATTACATTAGCAAACAGCTGAAGGAGTTGAACAGCAACACCTCAAGCCTTTCAAAATACTGAAGTAATTTACACCATTTTCTGAAGTAATTATCTCCCAAGCATCAGATTCCAGTTTCAATGCCTTTGCTGCAGAGGAACTGCAGAGGTCTCAACATAGCATAAAAGACCTGGGCTTGGTTGTCTAACAGCCTTGATGTAGATTTGGTGCTTCTGCTGATGTCCGATGGTGGAACAGGACTGCTGGCCTTTGGGAAGGAATGCTACTTGGGGCTAACACCCTGCTCTGAGAGTGGAGACATGAGCCAAGTAGAGAGGCACCCCAGAGATAGGGGTGAAAACAAACTTCCAACAATCCAGCTCTCCAAAGATTAGTGAGGAGCAGAGATTTAAGTCTTGGTTGAACAGTTCTGTGATTTAGTGGAGCAATGGATTTCCTTATGTGGCCAGCCTAGAGGATGGAGAACCCTCTGGCTTCCTATTTCAGGGTTTTGAACTGCCATTAGAACAAGACAGTGCATCTCCCCAGCTTTGACAGTATTGTGCCACTAATTTTTCCTCTTTAACTGATGCTTGGCAAAGTACCTGCGTCTCAGGGGGCCAATCCTTGGAAATAGCCATGTGTCACAGAAATGGCAGCAGGCACCCGCAAGGAAGCTCTGTGCCTGCCTGGGTCGATGATATGGAACAACTTCAAGCCTGCTTCCCTGCCTTGAGACAGCAGTTCCTGCATTCAATCTGCAAAATGCCTTTCTGTGCACAGTGCAGTTGGAAATGTTAAGAGTCACACTTATTAGCACTGGCACATATAAAGCAGAGCTGCAGTAAATGAGTCAAGTGTCCTGAGGATTTGAGGACTGGGGTGTTGCTTTTCCTTTTCTGGAGCTGAGCACTCGAGAGACTTTCATTAAACCTGGGACTTGGCAGATCCTCATGCTGATTCTGCCACTTATTTGTTGTTCGGCCTCAGGCTAGTCACTTAACCTCTTGCCGCCCTAATTTCCCCATCTGGAAAATTATATTTACTTACCTCTCCTGGGGATTGCACAGGGCTTAATGAATGCCTGTAAGGGATTTGAAGATCCTCAGATCTGAGATGATACGGGACTGCAAAAGATTCACTGCATGTGCAAGGAGGAGGAGATGTGTGCCCAGGCGGGAGAGCCTGCCTGCGCTCCTGGCCTGGAACCAAGCCTGAAAATCTAATCAGCAGGGGAGGATCGTACTCTCTGTTTTAGATTAAATCCTCTTCCTTGTGGCCTTTTCAGATTTGCTGGTGGAAAAAGGAGGCAAGTGACAGAATAGGGAGGAGGGCAGCTGAGGTTAACTGCTTTCTCCTGTTGGTCCCCTGGATCTTTTTGTCAGTGCAATAACAGCTGGATCTCCCAGGAAGGTAATGATCCTCCTGGATACTTCATCTTGCTGCAGGCTGTTAGAAAAGCCAGGCAGCCCTGTTGCTGCCTGTTTCTTTAGCAGGAAAAAATGAACCTCTGACCAAAAAAAAAGTTCTTCCATATAATTAAGCAGCATTAGAATGAGGCTTGTGCCTTTGCTGATGAACTTCAGTGAAAGCAGATGGTCACAATGGTATTAAAAACTAAAGACTTCAGTCAAGCTTTTAATTGAAAACAATTGGACCCTGCTGGATGGTAATTACCTTGGCTGCTTGCAAATAATATCACAGCACTGCTACCTATGAAGGAAGAATGGAAACTGAGTTAATAAGAACTGCTTAATCTGCATATAATAAACAAGGAGCATCCAAAACTATTTTCTCTGGTAGCTTCTCCCCTGCAAGAGGCTTTCAAGTGGTTAGCAGTGTGAAAAGGAACACAGAGTGGAAGAAATTGAAACGTGTGAAACGTATGCTGGGTTTAAAAAATAACTTGAAGAGGATATCTTCCCCCATCTCCCTCCTTTTTTAACAACTGAAATTCCAGATGTATCTGAGAAAAACAGGAAAATATAATAAAGTGGAAAAGCATCCCTCCTCTTCTGAATGACAACAGGCTGTGTTTATCTCATTTTATCTGCTTTCTTCTTCCCTTGCCTGATCGACTAGAAGGCTCAGGCCTTCTAAACACCCAGAGTGTTTTCCACCATGTTCTTAATTGGATTTTAATGATCGTTAACTTAATATGCCTCAATGTCTAACAAAGCAAATGTAGTATGTGGCATATTTCACCTGAAAATTTTCTGTAGTGCTGAGATCAGATGAGGGTTAGAGTGCGAGACCACCTAAAAGGGTCCTAAGTCCTGGTGTGCTATGTATTTGTTGACATTACATGACAACATGACATTAAGACTGCTTTACGGTGTCTTCCCTGCTGTGGAAAAGGACCTGTATTGCTGTGGACGTGTGGGTGGAAAACCAGTCCCCATGTTGTCTCTTTTAAACACAGGTCCTAAATGTGTATAGAATGAACCAAATCTTGTCACTTTCCATGTAAACACTATTTTTCATGTGGCAGCTCTCTTGGGCATTGCTTTTTGTACCCCTACGAGCATGCAAGATGCCTTGCTGCGCCAGTAGACCTCAGAAAGCAGCAGCTACTGCAATTTTGCAAAATTAATGAGTAGCTGCGAACTGCTAGTAAAAGTGATGCAATGATTTTCCATAACATATCATTTTAGAAGCAGTGACTTGAACTGCTTTTTCTTTTCCTATCCAAATATTTGTCTTTTCAAGGCACCAGCCAAGAGTTTGTCTTGTCTTGTCTGGCAGTATGATGAAATGAACTTTTCCAGTGTGTTTCGTCTGGATTTGATGATTTTATGCCTAGAGTTCAACTTTCATTCACATAACGTGCCATGATTAACACAGAGAGTAAGGTCCTGAACCCATGGAAGTCAGTAGAAGTTTTCACACTGTCTTTCATAGGATTTTGCTAATTTTTATGTAATCAAAATATACTTAAAGATTCATTGCTGTAATGCCTCTGAACCTGCTTGATGACATGGTCACATGGGATAAGTGTATTTCATAAAATCATTAAAACCAATGGTTTTAGTTCCTGTACTGCCATCTAAGTCGAGGTATTCCCATTTGTGTTTAGGACTTACTCTTGGACTTTCCTCTGCTGCTGGGGTCCTGGAGAACAGGTCTGCAGTTGCTGGGGCTGGTGTCTTGCTCTGTCTCCTGGCTCTTTTGGTCAAGCTGGTGGCAGGGTCTGAGCAGAATTTAGCTCAGAGCCTTTCTAGCCCCTCCTTTATCAAAGAACTTGGGACAAATTTGAAACTAGGAAAGGACATCTTTCAAAAGTGTCTTATGCTAGTGGGTGTGGTGATTTTATCAATTTTATAACACTTTTAACTCTACAGATTATGATCCTATTGTAATTACTGCTTGCAGCCTTAAGGGAGCTGGTGTGGAGCACACTGTTTTAAAGGTATAAGCTCTATTGATCTAAAGTATTCTAAGCGATAAACAGCTGCTCAGGTTGATTAAAGCTGAAGGGAAGCCGAAGCATTTAATCAATCTCCAAAGCTGCTCCAAGTATATTACAAAGCAATTGTGATTATTGCTATTATATGACAAGCTATATCATAATAAAGAAAGAGGGATCATTTTTCTTGGAAGCATTTAGAGGTGTTGTGGTGCTTCTCTCAGCCTGCCTCATGCTGTCACCTCTGAAGCTTGGCTAAGTGACAGAGCATGCCAGCTCAAGCAGACTAATCTTGAAGGGAAAATACAAGAGCAGGGCCTTTCAGCTCCCCAGAGCCTTCTCTTTCCTGTATCTGTGGCCGACAGCAAGTGCTTGGGGAAGAAAAAGAAGAAAGAATGCTACAGTAATGCTGGCCACATCGCAACCAGCTCTGATCCTTGCATCCTGCATGGCTTAGGATGGGCTGGGTTGTGGGATATGTTTGTGCCTGTCCAAAAGTCCTGAAGGCACCTTTCTTTTATTACATTTTTTATTCACTTCTTGAACCTTTCTTTGGACAGCCTTGGGCTTCACACCATCTCATGGTGGTACATTGCACAATGCTCTCACATGTTTTTGTAAAATAGTACTTTTTTGTTCTTATTTATCAACTTTCAGCCTGATGTTTTCTTTTAGTGCCTTCTTACTATTAAGAAAAGCAATGGCTAATAGTTATCTGTTAACTATTTCTATTTCATAAACACAGTCTGCCTTATCCTGTTCTGTTGTCTCCTTCTTTGCCAAGACTTAGGCTTATTTACTCTCCCTTTTTTGGAAGGTGACCCATTCCTCTGACCATCCCTTTCACATCTGCATTTGCTACCTTTCTCATTTTGCTGCATGCTCTTCAAAAGGATGTAACCAGAATTTAATATTTTACTTCAAGAGGTGGGCTTTTCTAAGTTTATTATTTCTTCCTTTTCAGGTGTTCAATTATCTGTCATTGTGTGTGTCATGCATATGTCACGCAATACTGAAGACATGGATATAAGATTTCTGAAAACTAAGGTTCTGCATGAAATAATCTTAGGTTTAAAATTCATCTTATGTAGCATTTAAAATGTAAAAATGGATAGTCTATGAACAGAGTAGGACTTTCCCTCATAGAAAATATGGAAGCAAATTAATAGATAAGTTTATTAAACAAAGATTAATAAAAAAATAGATAAATTAATAGGTAAGTTTATTAAACTTTGCCCTTGTTGTAATGGCAACAAAGAATTATAGTACTTTAGCCTGGAGGGGATAGCATTTACAAAGGCTAACTTTTGCCTAGGGTCTCTTGTATCAGTCCTCTCAGGGCTTTCTTCAGTTTTTCTCCACCAAAAAGAGTGGAATTGTATCTCAAAACCAGGAAGTCCATGCTGTCTGAAGGGACCTCCAAAGGTAGGCTGTTGGGAGCTTTTGCTGAATGTACCCCATACACGTAAGCCAGAGCCCCTTGGGTTAGCAGGCAGACACAAGATGTCCCTTCTTTTGTTTCTCCATTATGATATCTCTTTTGAAACTTTGAAACATTTGAAGCCTCTCATGACCTTCATGTGAAACCTTATGCATGGCCCCAGTGTGCTGGAGGCTGAGCGTGGTGCAGTTATCTTTGTTGCATAAGATTTGTACTGCAACAACTATTAAATCTTCTTTATAGCGGTTTCACATGAGAGTCACAAGTGTCCTGGGAAACTTCTCCTGAGTTTCACTTTATAGTGGTATGAGAGTCTTGTGAGTCTTGTAAATGTAGGTTTTTAAGTGACAGTTTAGACCAGTAAATAAAATTTTAATTGGGAAATCTTGAGGTCCTTTATGGGTGGAATGTTTGCCCTGTGAGAGAAGGTGGTGGGTCCTGGGCCTCTTCAGCTGGGGGAAGAGAGAGCTACAGGTAAGCCTAAGAGCAGCTCAGGTCATTGACTCAGTTTGGCTAGGGCTAGTTTCTGTAGCTGAAACTACAGACCTAGGTGTCAGAGGTTTCCCATTGGAAAGTGGGCTATAGCCTTCCTTAGGATGCAATTTGAGGAGCATTTCCTTTGTACTCCTATGTTAACGTAGTGGTGCCAGCAAAGGTCTTGAACAGCTACATGTCAAATCATCAGGGGAACTGGTTCAGGTTAAAAACACTCCTTTTTCTTTTTCTTCAATTGTTTTAACCAGTTTTAAAATTGATTCCTCCCACAGCTCCATGAAAATTCGTCTTGGTGCCACTGAGGCACAGGGCAACAGTAGGAGCAGCCATCAGGGAGTGCTTCACCTGTTACTGGGTTTCAAAGAGGCATTTTTCAGACTGTGGCTTTTCAGTCAGTGCTTAAGAGCCCCCTGGAAATATTTCCCAATCCTATGGCTTCATGGATTGCCAGCTGAAGATGATCATTTGTGAAACTGGACTTCAAGCCAAGTCTGTGGCAAAAACAGACTGCAAAAATGATGAATCACAACTAAACACTGCTACACATGCTGCATTTAGGCTGTTCTGCCATTTTTTGGGTTGCAATCTAACCACCACATCACACATTGCTATGGGGTGCTGAGATTCACTGTTGGCCTGCAGGATGATCAGTGTCTCCTGAGCCATTCAGGGTAGGGCCTCACAGCTTTTAGAGGTCTTCCTGCTGTTTACACCAAGTGCACTATCCCAACTCACTATCCAAGCTGCCAACCTCTGTCTGACTGCCTCATCCTCATTGCTATTTTATGACCAGAGATTGTGTCTGTGCGGAAGGATGTGAGTGCATCACCTGCCTTCAAGAAAATCAGTTTGTGCCAAGGAGGACAGGATTTTTAGGCATTGTGACAGTCAGTTAACCTCACATGGTAACAAAGTGGGACGCTTTGTGTGGGGTGGAACTGATCCTGCACCCCAGCATTCAACCTTGGCATTGCTTTCACAGGGATCAGAATAATTCCTGGCCAAGCTAAGACCTGCTTCTGTTTATGTTCCTTTCTAAAACTAATCTCTCTTTTCTCCACTGCACATATTTTCACATATGTGCTAACGAAAGTGCTGGATTGTTCCAGGGGAAGGCATGGAAAATATCTGTGAGCTTTGGCCATCTCTCTGAAATACTACAGTCAATTTGGTGTTTGCTTTGGCGTGTTGCTGTGAAAGATTGTAGAGTGCTTGTGTTTATATGCATACAGGGAAAGAGGGCTCCTGCTCATTGTGCCTTTGTGAGGCTGCCAGACTGTCTGGCCCCATCTATTCTACTGTAAGTGAAAAGAGCCTCACGAGCGCTTGCTGCGTGCTTGGACCAGGCTTCGCTAGGTACTATGCTTGGAAGCCCTTCTGTCAGCTTGAAAAATATCTTTCTGCCTGCATAGTGTTTACTCCCTGTTGTCACAAGTAACACGTAAGATTGCTCGTCAGTGAAGAATTTTTTCCTTCTTCCTTTTGTTTCTTCTGCATACTGGGCAGCTTTGCATTTTGGTGGCCTTCCTGTACCAGGAGGACCTTGCCCTTTGAGGACAAGAGAGGGAGGATTTTCCATACAGAAGAATGAGAAGTAGTGTGTGAAAACTGGTGGTACGATGCAGGCCTGGTGGAAGGATTCAGACACTGCCCTTGACAAAGAACTTATTCTCCTCCTGTAGCCTACTGCCATCTGAAGTAAGGTAAGACAGAAGTTTTCAGATGGAAGGCTTTTCTATCCGAACTGGGATTTCTCTGCTCTGTATAGAGAGGTATTTTCCAGCTGAAAGCTCCTACAACACCCTTTGAGAAGATGAAGGATGACTCATCTACCCTTCTGTTATTTTTCCTGTCTACAAGAAAGTTTGTTTTGAAATGTAATGGTATCTGTGAGCTTCTGCTGAAAAGTCATGGGACACAGGACCTGCGCTTGACTAGCAATTAAAAAGCGCTTTGATATTGAACTTGGAGTCTGAATAGCAGTTTGTAGAATTCAGGTCTCCTTTCCTTTTTCAAGCGACAACAACATTTATCTCAGATTTCCTCTCCTAGAAGGAATATCTGGAAAACAAACGTGCATTGATGGGAATTGCCTGGTACCTGGACCCAACCTGTAGCCCAGCTATCCTTGCGTCCTGTCTGTAGCTGCACTGAGTATCCGGAGGAAAATGCAAATACTGCTGGAATGGATGATTGCAACTAAACTGCAAACAAACTTGCCCACTGCTTCCTGGATAGCTCTTCCAGCTTTTGTTTCAAGCAGCAGCTCCATTAATTTCAGCAGGGGAGGTAAAGTAGCTGATGCTTAACAATTAATATTTTTTGTTTTCTTTCAACTGTCAAGCTTTGCCTGCCAGTTTTGCTTTACAAAATCTGTAAGTAGAGAAGATAGGTGTTTTCTTTTGTACAATGGACATGAAGGAATCAAAGGATTCAAGACTGTAAAACCTTCATGAATAATTTAGACTGTGTTTCCAACAAATATTCACCCTGCTTTACACACACTGATACTGGGCTTAGACATTTTGGTATTGGCAACAGAGCCAACCCCCCACGAGCCAAAAGTAAATTCAGTGTCAGCCATCAATCTGTTTCCAACTTTCAGAACATACTCTTGTCAATTAGGGGCTTCTGCTTGAGAAACCTGGCCTGTTAGCTTGCAGTGAAAATAGACAGGACCAGGCATATTATCTGCACATAGCTCCCCTGTGAGGCTCTGTGCAGCTCAGCCAGCCTTGTTCCTCCTACTGCTGTGCTTCATGTTGCTCCTGTGAATAAACAGTGCTGCACATGCTCAGACCAATATACACAGACACGGCTTCTCACTAAAGAGGCTGAACCACCTGAGGCAGGAACGGCAGGAGCCTTCTCAAGAAAACCAGTCAGAGAGCTTCTCTCTGTCTTGGCCTGATGGTTTTGAGGAATATTAGTGATATTATGGAGATTGAAAAAAGCCTGTAAATTAGCAGTTGACTAGTAGCCTACATCAGATTCTCTTACTCCTGCCACTAATGCAGTATGAGAGCTTTAGGCAAGGATTTTCCCTGTTGCAGCCTTTTAGTATTTTGGTTGGGGGTTTTTGCCTAATATCTGGAAATACTGAAAGCAAACTCTAAGAAGGCTTGCTTTGTCAAGAAAGCACCTTAAAAAAACTCAGTCTAGTACAAATGGATCAATCCCCCAGCTCAAGGACTGTTTCATACTCTGTGCCTCAAAGCACTGACCACCCTAGCGTCAACAACCAGCAGGGTGAGGAATGGCCAGCAGGCCCCTGGATTTCACTAGTGCCAGGATTAAACGTTTGTTTCCACTTCTCAAACCACTCTGTCTGAGGGTTCAAAACACTGCTGTGCCTGCTTGCATCCCCCCTGCCAGGGCATGGGCATATGCTTCTGTATAAAACCTGTCAGAGGTAAGCTGCTGCTGAGAGCTACGCAACACTGAGTGCAGCCCTGCTCATTCGAGAAGAAAAATGAATCCGGAGGAAGAGGCTTTTGCTGTGCTGCTGCTATTTCAGTGGGAAAGTGAGACCCTGAAATGGGCTCTGTTCTACTTCAGTAGCTCTAAGAGGAGCCTTCCTCCAGAGGTCTCCAGTACCCGGACTAATTGAAATAACTCCAAAGGGTTCTTCTAAATCTAATTCATCCCCCATGATTTCAGTCTCTATTTTTCCCCCTTCCAATCTACACCCTCTCTTGAACAAAAAGCTCTAAAACTCTTTTTTTAGAAAGGACTCAAATGTAATTCGGATGAAGTTAATGTGAAGTCAAGGTTGGATGCTCATCTCCCTGAAGCCACCAGCAGTGGCTGAGTGCTGGTGAGTGTGAGATGGGAGTTCAAACATAGCTGGGAAACTTGTGAGTGAGCTGAACAAAGGGTGGGCTGGAGGCTGGTGATCCCTGCTCCCCTGCCCCCCGTGTGACTTTCTCAGCTCATGCTGAACCCTTTGATCACTGTCCAGCACGGAGTTATGTGGCAGCCTGGGCTGGGGCCAGGGATGTATACATGGGTGGAGGCTGCTGTAATCTTCATGTGCCCTTGATCCACCCTGTACCCTTATTTCCACAAACACTGGCGCATATCACAGCGGGGTGCATCACTGCCGGTGCTCCTTCAGCTGAAACACGGGACTGTCCCTGCCAAGCACAGCTCCCTCTCCCAGAAATCTCTCTGATAGCAACATTCTGAAAAGTGTGCCTGTATTTTGTAACCATTACTCTATTTTTTGCCAAGCACATTTGTATTTGACACTGAAACATAACACTGTGAGTACAATAGGGCTATTCAGCACACACAGTCTTTCAGAAGTGGCTGTTCTAGGAGAGCTGCACAGGCGAGCATGACTATCTTGGGAAGGTGCTGCTCATGAAGAGAGCACTGCCAGAATCTTACCTCTGGAAGCCCATTCTCCAGACCACCTGCTTTAGGGCAGTATTTTAGCTCCGTATTCCACTAATAAGGATTTTAGTACTGTGCTTAGTGGCTATTAAGAACTCTTGAGTCCAAGATAAGTTCTTACAGATGTGCTAGCATTATCATTCATACTTAAATGTTGACATAGTAATCTGCAAAATGAGCTGAAACTCTTGAAGAAAAAGGCTAATTGTCTCTAAGGTAAAGTGGATGAGAATCAGTGGTGGAGAGCACAAGCTGTGGTCCCTTGTGCTTTTCAGTTGCATTTGTTTGTGGCCATTCACCATCAGAAAGTGGGAAGAGGGACCTGGTTTCTCTGCCTCTGCCACTGTGTCTTTGGATAAGCTGCCTTCAGTGGCACCAGAAGACTTTTGGTGTTTGAAGACTGCCAGCACCATGTGGCATGTCAGATCTTATAAAAAACCCTCTGTTTTCTATTAAAACATATAACAAAACAGATATGGGTTCCACTCTTCTGTATTATTTCATCTCTATTTATTTTGGGATGGCCAGAAGACCTGAAAGGAATTATACCATTTCCTATCAAAATCTGTTTGACTAACCCCTACACTACAGTCATGAATTGCCCTCATGTTAAGTGACACCAGGCTTTCCCAGGTGGTGGATGCACTACTCCTAGCAGGTCTCACAAAGGATGTTGCAACCCTGCAATTATTTTTCTAGTGCAAATGCTGGAACTGGCTGAAGAAGATTTAGAAATCCACCCCATGTTTCTTCAGCTCCCCCCTCTCTGCAAATTACTTTAAAGGTCAATGAAATCCAGTTTTGCGTGACGGAGGAAAAACAGTGTCATGGAGTCTCCTCATTCCTCCAAGTTTCAGCCCCACAGGGCCGAACAATATACAAGCAAGTGCCTGGAGCATGAGACTGTCAAACTGACCTGCCAGTGGTACTGCTTAGAGTCCATCTGGAGCCTCAAAGAGGGGTCAAGATGTGTTTGGGCAGTTGCCTGGGTCCATGTTGTGCGATGGTGATGCAGAAAAGCAGGTCTGACTTGATACTGCTGCCTGGGGACCCATGGGACTTCTGCCATTCCTGTCCATTGCTCACAGGGAAGCAGTAGCCAGGTCAGCTCAGCCCCTGCTCTGGGACTTGCTGTAGTGCTTGCTGCTCTGCTTTCTAAGAGCATCCCCTGTCCTGTTACTCTGGTGTAGTTACAGGAGAAAAAACCCTCTTGTAGATAAAGATAGACTATTCGATGCTCAACCAGGGAATAATCAATCTCTTTGTATCGGGTAGAAGATGAAGCTGAAGGAGCCTGGGGCATCTTTATGCCTATTTACTTATTACGATATCCACACTGGGAACTGTGGTGCTGCATTAGGACAGAGGACAAATGCCCAGGGCTGCTCCCTCTAGAGTGCCCTGGAGCTGGATGTCACCCCCAGGGCAGCCCCCAGATTGCTCTGCAGCATCCATCAGCCCCAAAGATATGGATGAGGATGTGGTGCTTATCCTGGGCCTGAACTACAAGTCAACCCTGAGGTAGGATGCTGAAGTGAACCAGGACTGAGGGAAAAATTAATCTGGTTTAGGAAAGCTACCTGTCTTTAAGGTTATTTTGAATGTTCACATTTTTTATACAGCATTTTAGAATGTTTCAGCTGCTCCCATTTGGAATTCAATTCCTCTCCCTTTTAATCAATAGCAGGCCTTAACAAAACAATATCTCACAGGAGACACAAGCACACGGTGCTGAACAAAGCAAAAGAGCCACTGGCTTACAGCAACAATTGCTGCTACACAATGGGTTTTCAAAGCTCAGTATATATTTTGTCCCTAGTGGGAAAACTATAACAAGACTGAATTAGTGGCTAGGCTTGCCAAAGGGAGAAATTAAAGTGTGACGACTTGTCTGACACCTTGAAGTACCTTTATTTATTTTGGGGGAGAGGACAGCATGGGGAAATAAGATGCCTATTAGGGAAAATTATTTTCTATTGCTTTGCAAAGTGTACAGCAAAGCTGCACCTCTGGGGGCTTAATCCAGGTCAGGGATCAGGAGTACCTTCCTGAGAGGAGCTGACAAGTGTGGGGATGCTGCCCACAGATCTGGGGAGTGGCAGGGGTGGATGCAGGAGTGTGGCAGGATGGTCTAGGAGCCCCTTGTCCTTGCTAGGGGAGGCTTAGGATTGGTTTGCAGGTGGCTGTTTGGTGAGGGAGAGAGAAGAAGGAGAGAAGAGCAAAGCAAATTCTCTTCCCTGTACGTGGCTGGTCACCCCTGAGCTTGCAAACTTAGCTTCTCATCTGTGGATCTTGACAGCTCCTTGCTCTGGCACTAATGGGTTTCAAGAGCTCCCAGTGAGCTGTAATCACCTTGGTTCAGGGCTCAGCTTGCACCTTTACAAGCACCTTCACCCCTCGCTGTTAACCTGTGGTCTCCTCTACTCTGCAGCTAAGCTTGTAAATTCATGTAACCAAATAGCTGTGCTGTTAACTGCCTGCACGAAAGTGAACAACACATCCATCTTCCAGTGCCCAGCCAGCAGCCTAATGACACTGCTCACCGTGCTCGTGGGCAGCCTTTCAGACATAACTAACTCTGGCACTGCAAAAACAAGTGTTTCGGTGCTCACACAGGCCACACGGCTCATGTGGGCAGAGAGGGAGGCTGTGCAGGCAGGCAGCTTCCCACGGACTGTCCCTGTGCCCTGTGCCATCGTCATCATATTCCACGGTCTGGTGGCTGGCTAGGGAGAGCTTCACCCTGCTGGTAATTTGTGCCTCACACCCAGAGCTGCAGCCTGCTCGCAGTGGTTTTATTTTGGGCTGTGATTGATGTTTGACGAGTCTTTTTTAAAAGGCGTGCCTCCGTTTTGCTGTCTGTAACCTGAGTGTAATTTTCTAAAGCAAAGTGCCACCAGGAGGACAGCCACTAATGAAACACTAAACACTGTGCTGGGGTTTTCAGGCCTCTCTCACTCTTTCTAAAGTCCATGGCTTGAATCCTCTAGTCTTGAAATTGATCTTGTCCCGAAGATTGCCCAAATGCAGACCTGGTTTCTTATGACTGAGTGTGGAGGAGGCCAGGCTGCAAGTTCACCCTTCCTTAGAGATCCCACAAAGGAGCTCAGCTGGCAACACCACCGAGGGAAACAAGGCTTGGCTGCCTCCACTGCTCCTTGTGTTCCTACTTGTTATTGAAGGAGAAAAAGGGCAGCTTTCTGTCTGCAAGTAACTTAGACCTGCCATTGGCACAGATCTGATATGTTACCTTCCTCGCCCCAAAGCAATCACAAGCAATCAAAGTCGGGAGCGCACAAGCTGACAGGGGTTGAAATGGTCATTGCTTTTCTTTATTTGCTGGCTGCTTACGTGGTGCAACAGGCACTACAAGAGAATTTCTTAATTAACCGGGCTCTGTCCTGGGTGGCACATGTACACTGCCAATGGGCATTATGAATGTGTAGTTATTGCACTTCGGCTTGAGAAAAGCCCCGGTGCAGTTGTATTGTTAAGGAAAGAGTCTTGGAGGAAGGGAGAGAGGGAGGCTGGTCTCCACTCCAAAGGCTGTTTGTTGTCTCAAACATCGCTGGATCTAACCTCGGGGGAGGTGGAGGGTTAATTTGAGCTGCCTTTGAAAACAAACTTGAGCAGCGCACAGCATGATCTCAGGGAAACAATGTTTATAATCTGTATCCTGCTTTAAATTGTATCGGCACCGTACTTCTGCCCCACTGCCAAAATTAGCAGCAGTCACCAGGAAGCAGCTGGTGTCCCAAGCATGAGCCCTTGTGCTCAGCCATCACTCTGTAGCTTTTATACAGTAATGAAGGGAAAGCTTTTCCTGGCTGTTGAGCATCACCTACTCTGCCTTTGCAGCAGCAGCAGGAAACTTCTCATATGTGGAGGCTGATCCAGTGTTCTTAATCATGCCCAGTTCCTGCTGATTTTAGCGGGAGAATTGTTTTAAAGTGCGTAGTAGAGATGTGTTCCTCAAGGAGTGGTCTGTCTTCTGTGCTCTCTGAAGGAGGGTGGAGAATGCATTGCTCTGCCAGATGTCTGCCCCTGCGTCATTAGACGTGTTCAGGCTCTGATATGCAGTCATTAAATTTAAACAATATTAGGGATTTTGTCAAGCTAGGTAATACTGAATCCAGAGTGTTTGCTGATTAGCTTTGCCATCCATTAAATCCAGATTTTAATTCACTCTGCATAATTTGGTGCACTCCTTTCCTTCGTCCTTTCAAAAATAAATAGCTGCTTCTCCCTCCAGTCTGAACTATGGAATATTTGAAAAGTGTCAGTACATTAATTTCTGCCCCAGTGGAGCTTTGCAGGAGAAACAGCTCTTTACGTTGTTCTGTGGCCACAATATATTTGAAAGAGTTGGTGTAATTATCTAAAATATTAAGTAATGCAAACTAACAGAAACAAAGGAAAATAACTGGGGAGTGGAGGAATTCCTCTGCAGTCTCTCTGCTGTTGCAGGTTTTACTCTGACGGGTCAGCTTTGCATTCCCCAAGGTAGAGACTTTTTTCCTGTCTTTGTGACTGTTCCTGGGGGAGGGGGAAATGAATAATTTCTGCCTTCCTCCTGTTTCTTCACCTTCATTAGGAAAGAGGAGATGAACAATGCCAGGACCCTGCTCATTCATGACTCTTTTCCCTTTTCTTTCTCATCACCAAAAGACGGAAGAGGCAAATGATGGGAGGCACTCAATATCCACTCATTTTATCAATCCAGCTCTTTAACTGCTTTTGTTATTTAGTGGCATGATGGTCTTTGGCTTGTTATTTACAGGCTGTTTAATTTAAATGTAGCCACATCAGGGAGCCAAAAGATCCAGTCTTAGAGCTCTTTTGCAGGATTTGTCTAACCACTCTCTAAATTATTTAACATGGCTCTGAACTGTTTGGAGACTTTTTTTTTTTCCTTTTAAGCACTATGATTTGATTCAAAACATCTGTAAAAAATCACAAATGACCTTCCATCTGGGCAACAGCTCAGCTCTGTCTTGAACCTGGGAAGGGTCAAGTGTATGAGCTGTTTCAAAAGCCTAAAATTCCTGACATGGTGAAATTCTTTTCCTCCTTGTTTGTTGACAGAAGACGGGAAGGGAAAGCAAGGCAAGGCAAGGCAAAGCAAGATCAAGATGCTGTGCCGCTGGGCCAGAAGTGAGTAGAACATCTTGTTACGGAAATAGCCACAAAACTGCTCCTCCCTGCATTAGAAAAGCAGCTATTTAAAGCAGGATCAATTGCCAGTCCTCTTTGCCGCTGTTGTCATTTAGATGTGGCATGTGCAAATAGTATTTCCTCATGAAAGAAAACTTCCAGCAATGACAGCACTGCTCTGGTGTATCCTCTCCTGAAGGGGAGAAATCAGCTCATCCACGGAAATGGCGTCTCCCTCTGAAAAGAAACCCCAGGATCTGGGTTTTGTTTTTTCTCTTGAGACTTTAGGCAAGTGAATTTTGATACACCGATGACATCAGGGTGGTGCAATTTCTAGGACACCTTTGAGCATTGGAGTTACATAGGACAGCGCTCTTGTTAAAGTAAAAATACACGGAGAAAATGAACAAACCTATGTGATGTAGAGCAAAGCCCACTTTCCCCTAAGGTATGCATAATAAAACTGGCAGTACATGCCTTTAAAAGGGATTGCTTTACCTTTACCAATGCTAGCGAGCAAAAATCCTTTTATTCTTGGCTAATCACAATGGGGTGATATCTTTCAAAAAACTGGAATTATCAAACATAGATTTTCCAGGGAGGTGAACCCATGCTTGGCTTAAGCACCCTCAAACTTTTCTCAAGCTGAGATTCACATCTGTATCCCTGCTCTACAGCTCAAGCCTGCTGCTGTTTGTTATTGTTTGCATTACTTCAGGGTCCACTTAGGGATTGTACAAAATGTTCTTTTTAAAAAAATAAATATTGAAGTGTCCGTACAGCATTTGAGAGAAACACACTCCTTTGGTAAGGTGCTGTCTTCTGATCATTGCAGAAGTAAAGAAAAGAAATCTTGGGGGCATGCAAGGTGCTGAGGCTTGGGGAATAAATGTGTTTACAGTATTAGGGGTTAGGAGACATCCTCATTTCGATGTAAGCCTCTGCACCAAGTGAAGGGAGAGAATGAGACCTTTGAGGAGCATTTTTATGTCCTGTGAAGTGAACTTAAGGAACTTGCTGGGCACAGGGATTGGAAGAGATTTAGACCACCTGATCCTGGATTTTAGAGCTAAGGATCTTGTTCTAGCAAGTCCCATCTGAGAAAGAATAGTTGAGCAACCCTGTTGCTGAGTCCTGAAGACTGTGAAGATACAGCAGAGTTGATGAAGATGCCAGAGACACAGATCATCCTCTTGTCTCTCCTATATTTATCTCCTTTCCTCCAAACTCCTTGTTTTATTTTTATTGGGATTTTCTTTGGATTAACCCTATTAAACGCATCACTAGCAATGAAATTTGCCGATGCCAATAAACCCATCTGTTTTATTAACTAACCACAGTCTCTGGAGTGTTTCTCACTGGCTGAGACACGAGCAGCCCTTTCTACTGTCTCCAGCGTTGTGTGTCAGCCCAGGGAACAATGGGAGGGGACCCAGGAGGTCGCTGGCAGGAAGCGCTGCTTCCCCTGGATAATTAACCGGCTGGGAGACTGAGGAATGAAGATAGCACATGAGACACACACAGTACAAACTGCTAAAACAATAAACAAACAAACCAACGACCATCACTTCCTTTTCTTATATTGTTAAGGCTGCTTCCTTAACTCAGGTTGCTCCAAACCCACCCCTCAAAAAGCAGCCTTTTAGGCTTATGAATTCTTAACCTCTTCACTGCCAGGTATGGCTGAAGGCACAAATTAATTTTTGCCAAGGTGATGGCCAGCACAGGGTCTATGCCTCCTCCTGGGGGCTTGCTGGATAAACTGGAGATTCCTGTTGCTGAAAGAGATAAAAGAACTTTTAACCAAAAATTCAATGAAGAGAGACTCAGCTTGGCCATAAGGCTGCATGGTTGTAACACCCTGATTCCAGGGCTGCTCCTCATGCAGGTACCAGCTTCCAGATCAGCAGGTGATGCAGTCTGACTCTGAAAATGTTAATTTCCAAAGAAGCTGGCCTCAGAGCCAAGGCCTGGAGGAAGTCTGGATCAGGGCTTTGTTTCTCAAACTCAGCTTTCATATCAAGCCATCCCCCAAAGTGCCATTGTTTCACCATCTCTGTTAGAGGGAGGTCAGCTGCACAGCCAGTGCTTGTTATCATCGACACCGGTGAGCATCCAATTGCACACTTCCACTGAGATCCTCTCCTCTGACTCCAGGTGGACTTATTTGCTTGGTTTCTCCACCATCCAAACCATCCATTGGAGAAGTTGCTGGTTTGTTGTCTTTTGGTTTTTTTTTTCTGACTCGTTAACACCAGAATTAAGAAAGCAGAAATCAAGCAGTGGCAGTGCCAATCTCTGCCTCCCTCCAGCTAATTTTTCCAGATGCCTTATGGAAGAGCAGTCAGAGATTGTTTTTGTGCACAGCATCATGTGTGTACTTATCCCATGGAGGCCAGTGCTAGTGGCACCCAGGGGCTGAGGTGGCTATGTAGCCCACATCCATCACATATTGATAATCAGTGGATCTCATTTCATCATGTCCTCAGCAAAATACTGCCAGTGAGAAGGTGCAGCCAAGGATTGTTGGGGAGAATTAGACTGATCCTGCTGGAACTGGGAAATATCGTTTTCAAACGAGTTGCTGATGTTTCTCCTCATCAGCCTGCAGATTCAGAGCAAAGTGGGAGCAGTGGTACTGAGGACGGGACCTGTGGCCCGTCCCTGAACAGGCCCCCTTCTGGCAGCACTGGCAAAGGCTGTTCTGGGGCAGGTCCTGCCTGCTCCCGAGTGCTCCCAGCTGGCAGCTTATTTGTCATTACTTTAAATACCCGCAGTTTGTGTTAGGCACAGCAAGAAACCTAGTAAACTGAAAAGGTGACATTTAAAAACTGAAGTCTCTCAAGTAGATGTTTAATCTTCCTAATAAGGAAATAATGTGCTAAATACCATGTTTAACAGTTACGCAGTAAGTCCATATCATACAATCATAGAATTATACACTCAGAGAATCATAGAAGCACAAAATGGTTTGGGTCAGAAGAGATCTTAAAGATCATCCAGTTCCAAGTCCCTTCCACAGGCAGGATCACCTTCCACCAGACCAGGTTGCTTAAAGCCCCATCCAACCTGGCCTTGAACATTTCCGGGGATGGGGCATCCTTGTCTCTGGACAAGCTCTCCCAGTGTCTCACCACCAACACAGTGAAGAATTTCTTCTTGATATCTAATCTAACTCTACTGTCTTTAAGTTGAAAGCCAGTATGTATAAAAGCCAGTGTGTATAAAAAGCTTGTCCTTTTTACACACCCTTGTAAAAAGTCTCTCTCCAGCTCTCCTGTAGCCTTCTCTTAGGTACAGGAAGGCGACTATAAGGTCACCTTGGAGCCTTCCCTTCTCCAGGCTGAACAATCCCAGATCGCTCAGCCTGCCTTCACAGGAGAGGGGCTCCAGCCTTTTGATCATCTTCATGGCTCCCTGGGCTTGCTCCAGCAGGTCACATCCTTCTTATGTTGGGGGACCCAGAGCTGGATGCAGATCCCTGGGTGGGGTCTCACAAGGGCAGAGCAGAGGGTCAGTATCCTCTCCCTTGCCCTGCTGACCATGCAGATAGCATTGTGGGCTGCAAGTGCTCTCTGCCAGGTCATGTTGAGCTTCTTGTCAACAGACAGCCTCAAGTCCTTCTCCTCAGGGCTGCTCTCAACCAGTTCCCTGCTCAGCCTCTACTTGTGCTTGGGATTGCTCTGGCCCAGATGCAGGATCTTGGCCTTGTTGAACTTTACAAGATTTATACAGCCCATCTCTCAGACCTGCCAAGGGCCCTCTGGATGGCATCCCTTCCCTCCAGTGTGCTGACCACACCACCTGTATCAAAACATAGCTGGTGAGGTATGCTTTTACAATTGGTATTTAATTAATCCATGAAGACTTTCGTACTTAATCTAAATTACACTTATATCCCACAGGTTAAGGTGCAGCGCTGGAAGTTTTGCCAGTTAAACTGTTGCTTTAAGCGCTGTGGCACCCGAGGCTCTGGGGTGACTGGGAGAATGACTTTGTGCATCAGGATGCTGCTCACAAAGCCCTCAAGCTGGGTTAAGGCCTTCCTTCTCCCCTTCCCTTCCCTTCCCTTCCCTATAGAGGAGCTGTGGCTGCTGTTGTCCAGCCTGCCATCTCCTCAGAAGTCCTCCCTGGTGGCTTTGTACCCTCACTGGAGCATAGTTACAATATCTGCTGCTGCCAGCTCTGGGATATAGACAAAATAGGGCATTCAGTGAAAATCTTTAATTATTCCCGTGTCTCTAGCTGGATGGATGAGGACAGACATGGGACACCACATGGAGAAATAATGAAAACCCGTTACAGAGGTTAGGCAATGTGGTAGGAAACCTGCCACCACTGTGGATTATCACAGAAAAGATCCACTGTCTTCTGCCATACATACTGCTGGATGCCCTTCTGCTCCACTCAGAGCTGGAGCTCCAGGAATGCTCTGCATGCTGTTGATGTTTCTTTTATATACCTTTTACACAGTTCTCTGTATCCACAAGTATTGACATACATACTTGTAATCCTTTGCTTAGTTCAATACTTAGCGTTTTGTAAGCATTCTACAGGCCCTGAGACTAAATACCCCAAAACTGCAGATCCAGGGAGACCAAACATTCCTACTATTTCAGGAACCCAAGGTCTCCAGCAGGACAGATTCTGTAAACTAGGGGTTAGCCCACCCCAGCCCCATTACTGGGCTCCCTTGTTAGGTATGCTAATGTGTAAAAGTCTATAACTGGTGTGTGTGATTGACGGTGGGTGTGCATTGTAACGCTGTCACCTGGGTGAAGTGGATGCACTGAACAGGATCCTGATTAAAATACTGAGGTAACGACCCCGACCCTCTTAACCGTGTCTAGCTTCATTTTCCTAACACCAGGAAAAAGGCATCACTGTCAGCCAAGGCAGGCCACCCCAGATCAGGTCCTCTGCTGCCACACAGGAACTGGGGGCCTGGAGAAATAATGGGTGCTGTGGAAGGGTCAAGGGAGTGTGGGTCCTGCTGCTCTACTGTGGCTGACCTCTGCTGGGTGCTTGTGACATGCTTTGTTGAGATGGGTGGAAGGGAGCATTGGGGGAACACCTTTCCCTCTCCCTCTTGAGGAGATCAGCCTTCCTCTCACAGAGAAATGCCTCTCCTTGACAGGCTTCCATTCTTAGTGCCTGGTATGTATTGGCACATTTAAAGACTCAGTGTTTTTGAAGCTTTTCTTTTCTACTGCCAAAATCCCTCTGTGTCACAGTATGTGCCTCCAACAGTGCAGAGTCAAGTGGAGAAGTAATGGATTTGCACATTGAAACTTTAGTGTAAAGGAAGAAATATGGAACAAACACTTCCTGAGCCCAAGTCCTTCAATTTCAGAGGGCTTCCAGCAGGCAAAGCCACGTGTGGTGCCATTCCCCTGAATTCTGCAAAATGATGTTGTGTTCAACCAACTGCAGAAGCAAGAAGCAGTAGAGTGGTGCTGTGGGAACTGCTTTGGAAGGAGCTGGGAAGGGACAGGTGTGCCTCTACATCAGGGAAATGCTGTAAAAAGCCTAGTTCCTGTTTTCATGTCATGAATCAATGCTTCCACCTAAATCTCTTTGCTAACTGATTCATTACTGCATGTCATGCTAACAGCAGGCTTCTGCTATATCCCTCTTTTCACAGTGTTATAAAAAAATAAAACCAGGTTTTACAGTTAAATAACAGTTTAACAGTTTACAGTTTAAATTAAATAGCTTTATTTCTTGTGGACTTGATGTGTGCTGTTTAGGACTTTACATATGGCATGGATGGGTCGTCCAGAACATTATGGAAATTCATTTTTTAGGCAGCAACCATTTTCCCCTCTTTGTAAATGCTCAGTGATTCTGTGCAGTGAAGTTGCTCTGAGAGCCTCAAGGAATGTCACAATTTGACATGGAAACTAGCTCCCTGTTCTCAGAGGACCAAAACACAATCCCTAGCTGGCTGTGGCACTAAACACAGAATAAAACCACCTTCACCAGGAGCCCCCAGATCCTCAAAACTCTCTGTGTGATGCGCTTGAGAGACTCCTAAAAGTATTGAATTTTTACTTGCAGTCACTGGATTGGAAAGACAGGTGTCTTCCTTCCTTCCTTGAGTCTATGTGAGGCAACAAATGTCACTTGGGGGATTGCTGGGCCAAGGGGAGCATGCAAGTTCTGCTGCTGGATTTTCCATCCCTTGCACTTCTTCCTGAGGAGTGGAAAAAGCACACAACTTCAAACTTCTAACACAATAACATACACTAATGTATTTACCTGTGGGGAGTTTGGCTTTCACACCAGCTCTGGCTGTAAACCTAATGGGATGGCTGAACAGGGGGGCGAATGAAAAGTGGAAAGAACAGTTGGGAAATATATGTGGCAACTTCTTCCTGCATAGTTTTGGGCAGTGAGAATATCCTGAACACTCCACCTTTGTCTTGTGCTGAGTGAAAGAGGGAAAGGGAGTGCTCAGATCTCACTTCCGAAGAGACCAGATCTCTAGGTGGGCAGGCTGTGGGGCACTGGTCCTATTAGAAAATGGGAGTATTTTACAGTCCCAGCCACTTGGAAGTTGAAAGTAAATGTCAACTTGTGTGTGACATGCCAGAGTGTTTTGACACAGGTAGAAAGAACATCATAACACTTCTTGATTTATCCCCTCTGTTTGAGGTCAATCTGATCTTTTAACTACATGTCCATCAAGAGAGAAACTCATTCATAAATGGAGAAAATATATTGTCCTGAACAGCAATAAGTCTAATAGAGTTGGGGTAAAATAAGACCCCCAAAAATCCTGTTCTAACTGATGGGACTGTCCTTATTCAGAAGAGCTTAACCTCTTTCAGTGAAACTTCTAGTGTAAAGAAGACATTGTCCATAAAATGCTCCCAAACTAAATGTTACTTGTTGTAAGGCTTTGGACACCTGCATCTTGTGTTTGGTGGAGTCAGGCAAAAAATAAAGGACTTGGTTTTGCAGCTACTGCACTTCTGTGGACAAACCTTCAGGACAATGTTCAGGTCCTCCATTGCACTGTATGTAGGCCACTAGTAATAATGAGTATAATCTCAAAAAACAAAACAGCAGCTAAGCAGCAATGGAAAAGACGGGCATTGGTAGTGGATGGAGGCAGTGGTATGACCCAACTCTTCCCTGTATCTGCACCAGCACAGTGCCTAGGACACTCAAGAGATTTTGAAGCTCTTTGGCTTTCCCTTTCTTCCCTTGGGGGAGGGCTTGCTGTGCTGGGTGGGCAGCAGGTGTTGGTATTTGCAGGTGCTGAGTAACTGTTTTATAATGGGATGGGGTGGGGCTAGAGGAGATTGGAGTTGTTTTCCCATCCTGTGCTCCAGTGACAGATTGTGCTCACACCAGGTATGAGAATATAAGGGCATACTGGGGTTAGTGCTCCTGAGAAAAATGGCTCTGCTCTGCTGCTCCTGGCTTCTTCCTAAGCAGTGGCAGGGAGGTCTGTGGCAGACTTCTCGAGTAGCTCTGACACCAGCCTAAGCACTGTGTGTGTTCAGAGGGGTATATAGGCAAATGTAGAATTTGTCAGAGCTAGTATGCCCACAGACTGCCATGCAGAAGATTTGTTAGAGCTGTGAGTGCTGGCAGATGATTTCAGCTGTTTTCTGCAGTGTGTATGACCACAGCAGGGTGGTGGGCAGCAGAGAGAGGAGATGAAGCAGGAGGTGATCACTGCAACTGTCTTGTATTCTCCCCCATGAAGACACAGTTTGATTCAACTAATGGTAGTAATTGAAGATAATACTTTGCTGAGAGTTCTATACCTCCTTTATAATTAACCCCAGGGAGCTTATATATTTTTTTTTTACCTCCAGCAGCCTATCATATGTGTGATGAGAATTTATTGAATTTTTCTTCATGTTTTCTCTTTTGCCTTTCTGCCCTGCGTGCCCCACCTCCCTCTCTGTGCCCATTCCATGACAAAATTGGCTTTCTCCATTCATAGATATGTGATGGAAATTGCCACCTCTTATATCTGTGAGCTGATAAAGAGGAAGTTTTGGGCTCATGGCCAAGAGTGGCACCTATGAGGTCACTATTAATAGCTGCTGTTCTAAAGCATAGGCTGAAGGTGGCACAGACATGTTAAGTGACGTGCTGATACCAGCTGCTAGATTTAGAATCACTTCAAAACCTTGGTGTGGTCCAAGAAGAAAGTTTTTATAGTTCCTGTTTTGCTGGTAGGGAGATTACATGCGACAGCTAGAGCAGAATTTAGGTTTAGATTTGGGTGCTTATGCCAATTCATAATTTGCTCAGATTACCAGTTCCTTAACTGAACAAGCATTGTATACCCAGAGCTGGAATCAGGACCTAGCCAGAGCTCTGCTTTCTTTAGCCTTCTGTCTCTGACCCCAACTAGTACATACCATCTGTGTCCAGTAAGAAGGATGCTTACATTGGTAGCAGATATAGGTGGATGTCTGCTCAGTGGCTGTATCTGTCCTTCCTCTAGTATATCCCTGGGTAAGGATAAGCTTATGAATTTGCTGGACTTTGGGTTAGGTCCATATCTTTGTATTTACCCTCAATTTCTGTTTCTTTCCTATTAATTTTTGTAATTAGCACCTGAGTCTGCTTGTGCTTTTGGTTTTTGCGCTATCAATTGGCAATGAATTCCACAGTTTAACTTGGGCTTGTGTGAAAATGTACTTCTTTCACTCCTTTTTATCTTGCAGCCTGATGATTTCTATGACAACTCTCACCTTTTGCACTGCAAAGATTAGTGAGTAATATTCCCTACTGAGTTTTTAGAAGCACTTCTGATAATCATTCTTGACATTCTCCATGATTTTCCTCAATCACATATCTCCTTTTTCAAGCTAAGGAGTCCTATGCTGTTTAATCTTTTCTTATACGCCAACTATATCACTGATGATAATTCTATAGTTAGTAAAAAATCCAGGTACTACCAAGAACTAATAAATTGCCTGAACAGACTGAGAGAAAAATTTGTTTTTCAATCCACAGAAGCCTTATTCAAGATAGGAGAAGGTGCAATGTGAAATGCAACTGAACATTCTTCCAAAAATGGCTGCCTTAGCACAGTACGCCTTGGCCTTTTTAGAAAACCACAGTTTTCACTCCCAATTCAACAGCACAGAAATCTAAGCAACTGCCCTAAAACTATATCCAAATTAATTATTTTGCTGTATTGTCCTTTCCCTGTAAGATCTGAAATGAAAATTAGTATTTTTTCAAGTGTTTCGTATGCTACATGCTCATGAGGACAAATTACACGTGTTGTACCTACAAATACCCATGGCCATGTATTTTTAATTTAACT
The DNA here is from genome assembly GCA_025920805.1 of Petroica traversi. Classification (NCBI taxonomy): domain Eukaryota; kingdom Metazoa; phylum Chordata; class Aves; order Passeriformes; family Petroicidae; genus Petroica; species Petroica traversi. Next base: position 4,393,025 of record JAHLSL010000012.1, read on the forward strand.
CAGATACTGATGTCAGTAACCAGAGGGACTACACAGATGCTTTGAGTCTCAGACCCAGATGTTTTGGTCGCTGTGACAACACCTGTGCTGACTCTGTTGGCAGCACAAGCAGCCCCAACACAACTGCTGTTCCTGCACAGTCCTCAGAGGAGCAAACAAGCCAGGTCCTCTCATGGCAGGGCCCTGGGTAGCAGCCTGGGCATGATGCTTGGTTTATCTTCATTGAAAAGTTACCTCAGAAGCTGAGGGGAAAGCATAAGTGAAGCTGTTAATATTTTACTTCCTTTGCTCTCTGAAGAGCAGAGGGAAGAAAGATGTAGTTTGATGTTGCTTAGAACAAAGCAAGTGGGTTTTTTTACTCTATTCACATTAGAATGTGCAACATGGGAAGGGACAGAGATGAGGACATCCCAGTCAGGCACCTGTGCCAAAGTGGGGAAGAAATGGCAATAGCTCAGATGTTTCAGCAACTGGCAATACGGGAAATTCATTTAAACTGTGACTCAGTGAGGGGGCTGCCCTGTCTAACTAAACCTTTCACAGGGTCACTGGAGTGATTTAATGTTTCATTTCACACTTGTTAATAAGTTAGTCTTTCTTTCAATGACTATGCAAGTATACATTAAGAAAGGCAGGATAGAGGTGTAGAAGTGCTTAAAATACTCTACATATAACCCACTTCTTTTTATTTGTATGTTCGTAAATGATTTATTTGTCTTGATGCATTATATCTGAATGCATGTAGATGCCAGACAGTGATGTTCATACAAATCATCCAGAGAGGAGCAGTGCTTGATGATTTGGCAAGATGTCAGTGCTTTGTTAAAATTCTCCAGGTATGATTGGTGACTTTCATGTAATCAAATGTGTAGGAAGAAGATACAGGATTTGTTGTATTTTTTGGTTTTTTTTGGTTTTTTTTCCCCACAGGCAGATTGTTATTATTGCTGAGAAGATGGGACATATAATGCAAATGACAAAATCTAGATGATGACTAGATTACCAAGAAGCAGAAAACAGTCAAATGGAAAAGAGAAGCACTAGGAGAAATCTTGACAAGGTAATAGCGCATGCCAAAGGAGCTGCATGACCAGGAAGATGTATCACACCTAACCCAATTAACAAGGCCATTTAAATGTGAAAAAAACATGGTTCAGTCGAGATTTGACTGAGAGCTTTTGAAGAAAAGTAGCCATCAAAGATTAGCAAGAGAGAGCAGGAATACATATATATATATATTTTCTCCTTGTCAGTAAAGTATTTTCCAGTCCTAAGAGTGTCTTGTGCTGCATGCTGATCTCACAGATGGTGCAGTAAATCAAGACTAACTCAGAAAGTGTCAGTAGAATTATCTGTGTGTAAATGGTATCTGAATTGGTCCCTAGCTGTGAAAGACATGGATTGCCTTGGGGCAGAAGCACAGGAGAACTAAAGGGTTTGTTTTCCCCTCCTTCCTCCCCTCCCCCTCCTTTTTTTTTTTTTTTTTTTTGCCTTGGAGTCTGACTCACTTAGTGATTTTGAGTATTTTGCATAATTCTTTTGCCTTGGTTTCCTCCCTGCAAAGTCAGCTGATAGTTCCAGAAGAGATCTTGAGTGGAAAAGTTTGATTATGGAAATGGCTATGGAAATGCTTGCTTATTACTGTTAATGGAAGCAATATAATATATTAGAACATTTTAGCTCAGTCAAGGGGCTTTGAGGGCAAAGGGCTCCACAGATCCAGCAGTAGCTGTTTTTTGAAGTACCAGCTATCATGCTGTATGATGAAAAAACTTTCAGCTTTGAGAAAAAATACCCAAGATTAAGGCAAAGAATACAATCCTGTGACTACATGGGTCAGACTTCAAAACTCAGTACAAGTTCCTTGTGACTCACATGTGAATTCAGTGTCAGGCAGTAATGACCACAAGGCCTTCTTCTTTGATGTTCAGCTTATATTAAATTTGAGGATGTTCTGCAATATTCCTGAAGATGAATAGGATTTTAGAGGTCTACTACCTCGAGGAGAGGCTCTGAGCTTGTCCAACCTGTTGCACTCTTTCCCTACCCTTCTTTCCTCCTTCAAAAAGACATACCTAACTTTTGGTTAAAGATTGTGAAGGGTGAGGTCTGTGCTGTCTATACAGTGTTAGGAATATTCATTAAAACATGTGAGCATGTTACCACAATAATCTTATTTAAACCTGAGGCAAGGGATGCTCACATATCAAAAATCCTCCTTGTGTGCTACATTGGGGCTGATGTGCTGCCAGAAGGGGCAAGCTGCACACCTAGTAGCAGTGATAGATCAAAGCCAGTGAGTGATATTATCCTAATATCAAATAAATTATCAAGTGCTAAGTATAGGAAAAGAGAGCTTCTGAAATTAGTGAATTTAGTTTCTGGAAAGAAAAATTCTGGAAAGAAAAAAGAAGGATCTGCTCACTATGATCACATCCTTCAGGTTTCTAATAGAGGAGGCTGGGATGTGCCAGCAACAGAAGTTTTCTGGCCTTTACTATGACTCTGGACACGAAGGTGGGATTAATTTTGCCTAAAAGTGGCCAGGTGTCTGGCCTCCTTCCACCATCAGTGGAGAAAATAGAGGTGATTTATCCAATCTCTCTCTGTCCCTGAGCTGTGGAGGGAACCTAGTTAGACCAGATAGTAACTTACAGACAAGTAAAATTAGCAAGATGAATTACTCTTTTACTTCTTCATATGTTTAACAAATTGCACACTTTTCCCACAATTGTGTTTAAGGTCTCTGTTTTACACAGAGAGAGGAACGTGAGGCTGAGGTGAACTGACTTCCCCAAAAGACAGATAGCAACAAAACTGAAGTTCAAATGCAGATGCATCTGAGCTCAGCTCCCACCCTTCTTCCTCTGCCTCCACCGTTCTGCCTTTTAGCTTAATGCTGCCTCCCAGGGACAACAAATAACTATTCTCTGAGCAGGAAACCAGTTTCACTTCATGGGCATAAAGAAGGGTCAAAAAATACGGCTGAGTGGGCAAGCAGAGCCAGCTTCATCAGGCAGGTTCTGAGATTGGGGATTTCATGTGGGACTTATGGGGTTTATTACCAAACTTGGCCATTTTCAGTTTCTTAAAGGAGGTTGAAAATTTTCAGAAAATTGGTTTTGAAAAGAATTATGCAGTGATTTACCTGCCTTGCCTGGCAACAACATTGCATTGCTGCTGTTGTTCTTTTTGCAGAGCATATGGAAGCTGAGTGCTCCCTGGCTAGTATCCAGACATCCAAAAGTTAAATTGATGGGAATTGCCATGAGAGTTCTAGCTAATGGGAGACATAAAAAATGAAGCCTGTTTTATTTTTGCTTGTTTCTTTTCATATGAGGGTTTTCTTCACAGAACAAACCTAGATATGACTGTGTGCAGCATATTTCTTCTGTGTTGTTCCTCTGGGGATGACTTACACCAAGCTGTGATCAGTTTTGCTGTTCCAGCCCATTGGGCTCATCAGTTTAGTCAGCTGACTTTTTAAATGAACCTATTCTTCCTGACTTTGGAAAAAGTGGCAGGAATCTAATTGCACTTCTGGGCATGGGATGTAATGCCAAAGTGGTGGGATGAAGGAAGAGGAGGACTCTGCTTTCCAGAAGAAGAGGTCGCTGGCCAAACCCACTGAGGTGGCTTGGGTGATTTGCAAGTCGGTCATGAGCACACAGGACATGCTTTAAGCCATGGAGCTGGTGCCTGCACAATCGAATGCAGGATGCTCAGTGGTTTATCCACAGGGGCAGATATTACAGAGAAGCTTAGATATGCACCTGTAGCTGGATTGAATGTTTGAGAGCCTGCCTTCTTCAAGCCATTAGAGCCTGGGGTCCCTCTTCACAGACTGCTGGATGTGAACTCTCTGGACCAAACTGTAGATGATTGGCTCTGCAGATGGAAAAATATTTTTTTTTCCTAAGTCGCAGCTCTGTTTTATTTTATGTTGCTTGCTTGATTAAGTTTTAGAGCTCTCTGATTTTTTTTTTTTCTATGCAAAGTGAGACCAGAAATTTTTACTGTTTTACAGTTTTGAAAGCTTCCCCCCCTTTTTTTTGCCATAAGCAAAGCTCAGGAAATCGAAGGTGATTCATCTTTAAGCAGTAAGTGATTTAAACCAAACAATGCTTTTTGATTTATGATAATGAAAAAGATTGCAGAGTGATGACAGGTCAGATGAAAACTCACACTGTTTTTATGATAAGTATCATTACATTCCTGCACTCAACTAATGCTCCACTATCATTCTTATTTGTGGGTTTTATTTATATTAAAAGTTTTTATTTTGAGAATTTATTGCCAGGGTGTGATTGACAGCCTTGGAAAAGGCAGTGTGCTGTTCAGAGAATGGATATAAAATTTCCTCATGCAGCTCTGCCAGTTTGCTGCAGATCATCAGGACCACAACAGAAAAGTAAAAAGAATATGAGACCATCTTTCTGAGGTCAGATTTAAAGTATAACTTGGTATCTTGTCTTCCACAGTGTCCCATAGGATCTGCCTGGGGGCTACCATGAAAGAAGGAGAAATGCAGAGTAATATTTTTCTCCCCAAGATTTTCACAGTCACCAAGAATTTGTGGCTCAAAGATTTCCTGTGCTGGGGTCTCACACACATAGGCATGCTCAGAGCATTGTCACATGCACATCAAGAATACACAGCATCCTGTTCCACTTTCTCATCGCATTTTTTTGTGTCAACAAAAGATTTTTTTTTGTTGTTTTTTCATCACCAGCATGTTTCTTTGGGTACTTCCCAGTTTTGGACTGAAAAAGGGGTTCCTATATCCTATCTCTGAGAGGGCTATTTGGTATCTGAATCTTCCCCCTTCAGCAACAAAATTTCCTTTTATGCTAACTTCATACCTACACTTGACTTAGAGGATGGCCATTAAAAACAGTAAGTATTAATGAACACTAATGATGGAGTCAATCCTAATTATAAGATCTTTTTTTATCAACTGATTTTTGATTCTTAAGCTAAATAATGTATTTTACTTCTCTTATGGATTTATAGCTGCTGGAAGTACTTCTCTGTCATGCTTTTAATCGGTTCGGTTTTTCTTTTTCCTGCAACATAAATTTAGACAGCTTTTTTGCTAATTTAAACTTAGCTTTCATGAATCAGCGTGACTCCAGGAGCCAGAGTTTTAAGAAATGGGTCAAGTACAGTAAGATTGAAGACAAAGCCATAAAAGCTTGCAACATTAGGATATTTACATTATTGTAGTTGTTTTCTTTTCAGAAAACTAATTCAGGAAACATCTGAACTATGCTGTACTTACATAGCCTGCTCTGGAGAGTCACAGCTGGATTCCATGTTTAGGAAAGACTCAGGAAAAAGTAGGTCTGGAAAGGGCCTGTTAATATAATTTGTCTCATTCCTCTTTCAGAGATAGGATTTGTGTGCCATTTGTTTGTCCAAGCTAGACTTAAATTTTCTTCTGGGACAGAGAGATTGCACCTATCCTAGTGCTTAACTGTCCTTATCACCAGAAAGTTTTCCATGTCTAAACTAAGTCTCTCTTTCAGCAGCCTAAGCTTATTATTTCTTATCCAACCTCCATAGAGATGAAGAACATTTATTTGCTGGTTTTTAGCAGCAGCCTCTAGAAATTTTCATATTCTTCCTTGGTCATCTGTTCCCTATGCTAAACAAACACCATCCTCCTCTTTCTTCTCACTGTTGTTTCTAGACCTCTGACTGTTCACTTCATTGCATTTCAGTTCCCTTGTTTTGGCTCCTGTCTTTGAGGCATGAAAGTGGACCCAGTTGTTTCTCTGGGGAGGACACCTTGCCTGGGGCAGTGCTTCAGGCAGGAGATGGAGCATTTTTCCCATCCTACTCTCACAGCCACTTCAGAGCCCCATCCTGTGCCGGAGCCGTGCCCCAGGGCTCTTTCTCCTGCTTGCCCATCTCTTTGTGCATTGCTGCTGCCCTCCCAGCCAGTCCCGCCCATGTTCTCCCACTTTAGGGCAGCATTTTGCTCTTCCCCCCCTCACTGATGTCTTTGTGTGGATCACGGCCCCACACCTGGGTGCACCGCTGTCTCACACCTCGACTGGGAGACCTTTGGACTTCAGTGTGACCCCTGGGAATGATGCAATGCAGAGGACAGGTATTACAGGGATCTGTCTGGTCACAATCACTTCATTACTAAAAGCACTTGAAAAATACCAGAGGCCTTGACTTCTCCCTGTACCTTATATTTCTTGCACCTGGTCAGTGCTGCAGGATAAAATGTATTGCTTATCTCCCATGAGACACAATTCCAAATAATGTCCAGAAACTTGTTTTTCTTACAACTACCTGTACCTGGGACTTGTGTCTTTTTGGCCACGTCTTCAGTCATGTGAGTCAAGTGAGGTTACAGCTCACATTTCAGCCAAATTTGTTTCACCTCTGCATAGGGACTCAGCTGAAAGTTAAGAGCACTGTACTTGATGTCTTTGGACTGGTGTTCTCACCTTTCAGGGATAATCTTCCAGTGTGCCACGGCATTTTTTGTGGTCCACCCTGTCTGGAGGGCACTGTAATTCAGTTCTTGCATGTCCTGGATGTGGGTCCAATATACCATAAGAACTGGAGTTCACTGATGAGCATCAACATATTGCACTCTTCTCAATAATTCAATATATTTGTAAATTTTTTGCTTCCTGTGCAGTGGGTTTAAAAATGTGTTGAAACTGCATTTATGTTATCTTAGCGATGGTGTTGGCAATATTGTAAACCTATCATTCCTTTCCTGCACTGGTCAAGTCTGCCCCGCCTGCTGTTGTCTGATGCACTTTGCAGCTACTAAAAGCAAGGCAAAAAAAAGATTTACTCTCATCTCCTTCAAATGAGGCAAGCTGGTTTTGGCAGTCAGTGGTTTTCACCTCTGTCTGACCAGCTTTCACGAGTAATTGCTCCATGCTGGTGTGACACTGCAGAGCACACGCTGTGCTCGGCACTCCTCGCTGCTGCACGATGCACATCTCCCTGGGCAGCTGATGAGTCACTTTGCTGCTACTGCTTCCTGCTCCTGCAGCTCCCAGGTGTCAGCAGAGCCTCTCAGCAGAATGATATTTGGACTCACTGACAAATCTGAAGGAATTAAGTGGGAACCTGTTATTGCTGTCCATTGCCAGGATGCCATCAAACTGACATGATCTTATTCCTACCCAAGCACAGAGCCTGCAACCTAATGCCAAGGATTAAAGGAAATCCTGGGAAATTCATGTGCTAGCACTGTCTTGCCATTTTCTTCTTGTTACTCTCTACAGCCCTCTCTCCTCATCCTCCTCCCACTCCTTCTTCAGAGAGGGCAGGGCAGAGATAAGGAAGATCTGGCCAAGAGATTGAAATGGTTCTTTGCAAGGCACCTGATAAACTTTATTCCATTAAGCAGATAGAACTGTCACTCATGGAAGGAGCATTAATGAAATCCATCTATGTGCTGCTCTTTATGATTAATTGTTGATGTGTTCTATTTGTTTACTTTGATTATTGCCAAGAAGATGATAGGTCTGGTGCATGGATAACAGGCAAAAATGGAGGGAGAATGGAGGGTGGAGGAGTTATTTGGGATTAGTTAGGGCTGCCTGGAGCATACAGGTTACAAATTTCCTGATTTTCTGTGGAGATTGAGACTGAACTGGCTGGGACAGCAGCTGGATTATCTTGAATTAAAACCATCTCATCAACAGTTGTATTCTGCAAGCCTGTCAATTGCTCAGGCTTGTCAAATTACACCATGTCATTTTTATTAGCTTGATGTCTGGAGAGCTATCTCAACCATTAGAAAAGATGGTTAAAACTGCATCAAATGATTTGTAGGTAACATAACATTGCTGTTGGGCTGCCAACCACTAAAAAACTTTCTGACATCGCCTCCAGTGTATCACTTCCTGCTGAGTGGCAGCTTTTAATATAAAAGAGAAGCCATTAGCAATGCTATATGGTAAAGTGCTCAGAAACTGGCCTTACTCATATTTTGTTTGGCTGCCAATAGCTTTAATCAGAGTTACCTTTTCTGAGTCATCAGTGTGACTAATACCCTTGTGAGGCCACCTAGCACAGACCTTTTCTGAAACTGCTTGTCCTCTTCCCATAGAGCTACCTCTGATCCATAAAGGCAACTTTGGCAAATCCCTTTGGCCTTCCATTGTATCACAGTCTACATCACAGAATTAAAGCAAGTAAGTAAAAACATTGGTGTGTTTCCTTGGGGACATCATTAAGTGTTCTGTTGAAAGGAGAAGTACTTGTCATTTCTGATGCAAAAAATAAAATTAGTTAAGTGACTTGCCCAAACTCCCATTTTGAAGCAGTGACAGAGCTAGGATTAGGATCAATCACTTGAATCCCAATAACAAGATTTATTCACTAAAAAAAAATAAAATTCCCAGCTTCTCTAAATCCATCACACTGAATTTTCATACGCAGTCTAATTGGGAATATTGACATATCATTCTAAACATTCCACCCTATTTAAAGCTCCCTCTGCCAGTGCACCTCAATTACCACACATACCACATGCATGGACCATGTGTTAATACCAAAAACCTTTTAATTCAGCAGAATTGCGGCTTGTTTATAGATATGGCAAGGAGGTGTGTTCTGGTACCAGACATGGACCTTTCCTTCAGAGTAAGAGCCATGATCCCTTCTGTCCTTGTTGCAGAATGCAACAGAAGCCTTTCCTCATGAGTAGCTTATTTGAAGCTTAAGGATATTTTAGGGAACTTTATTTCTCATGGGGTTCAGTTTCCCTGGGAGGTGAGTTTTATATGTAAAACCCATTGCAGCCCAGCAGATCTTGTTATGGATAGTCAAGGTATTTGTGTACTGTGAGTGGTTTGATAATTTCTCATAGCAACCTAGCGATTTTATTTTTAGCTTTTTAAATTAAATATGGCGAAAAGCTGTCAATGAGCACTGTGGCATCACATGTCTAGTTGCCTTGATACAAAATTTGCTCACATTTATGTGCAGCTGTGGGTTACATTATGTTTTGAAGACCCATTCTTGTGAGTGTAACAGCATTGTTTTACAAGCATCAATTTTAATGCGAGTATCGTGTCTTTCTCCACAGCCAGTGCAACCTCAGGATTACTAAGGCTAAAATCAGTTTACTTGTGTTCTGCTGTTAATCTAGCACAGTGATGATGATATGTGTTGCATTAGCACATGGCCTCACAAAATCAGCTGGGCAAGCAACACTCGTTTGCTGCAGGAGAGTGAGGATCAGGAGGAAGTGAGAGAGGGAGACAGTCACAGGGGAAGGGATTTCCACACTTACAACAATGGTTAAAGATTCTGCCTTCTGTCACTTTGTGGACACACACTAGAGCTGTTACATCTTATTTTGTTTCGATATTCGAGTCATGCAGGCACTGGATTCCTTGGGTGGCATCGATCATGGGTGGGCTGTGTAGCCTCAGAGGCCTTTGTGGCACTTCTGCCATGTAAGGTAACAGAGCATGGGTCAGCATCCTTTAGTTTAAATACTTATTAAAGGATTCCTTAATATTGTCTGATATAAACACACATGCAAGTGTGTTTATATGTGTGCATGTAGAGGTGCCATTAAAGGAGCTGTATGTCTTCAACAGTACTTCACAGTCCAACAGAAAACTATAGACATGTTTGTCTCTAATTAAATAGTTTCTGATCTAGGATTATATATTTTTAACTTCTATTTAATGAGATTCTTCTATCAAGATCTGGAAAATAGCTTTTTTCTTTGTCTTTTAAGTAACATTTATGCTTCCATATGGATTACATGACTCAGACTTTATAATTTGTAGATTACAAAGTTACAATTAAAGACGTAGATAAGACTAACAAGTTGAGTGTGGCAGACAGAAGCACTATTTTCTTTTCTCAAATGAAATTCTAACTAAATTTTAAATATGCGAAGCAGGCATAAATTCACAGTACAATATTGATTACAAAGAGTTAATTTGTGTAATGAGTCAGTTCTGAGAAATTCTGCAATGCCTAAAAAATGAAGATTGCCTGGCTCAATGTGGTCATGTCCTTGTGCACTCTACTCCATCATGCCATGAAAACCACATTATTCTTGTTAAAGATGCTAAATGATTTTTTTAAAGGACTAATTCTTTAAAGCAGAAGATTTTTTTGACTACAATTTACCCTGGATCCTTATACTTTGTTTATACAGTTTTCATTCAGCAGTTTTGTATTTTCTGCTCATGATGGGTAATGTTCACCTGGCTCTGATTTATTATTATGTGGAAATAAAATGTGCTGTTCTTCAGTAGAAGAATATATTTTCACAAGAGTCATTGAAGACATGCATTTCAATTTTATCTTAAACTTTCAGTACCTGAGGTCCAGTAATCCTGACCAGGTGGTTACCCTTCAGTGCAGAATGAAAGGAGGAGAAAAGGGTGTGCTGTGACTAGAGGGTGGGGAATACTTCTGACAACCTACTTGACATTTGTGTTTTTGCTTGAACTAAGATACTTGGAGATTTTCAAATTTTTGTTCTCTTGATTTTGTTATCTCAACAGCAGCTCTCAGAATCCACACCAAGCCTCGCTAAGTGGCTGAACAGTCTTGCTTGTTTGCTTATTTACCTATTTATTTATTTATTTTTCAGTGACTACCGATTAGAGAGGGAGAAGGAAAACTCAGAGGAAAAGCTGGTGGAAATTCCTGTAATAGAGAAGGTTTTGTGGGGTACAAATCTTTGAATTCCTACATGCTCTGGCTTTGGTTCCTCAGAACCATAAAAACTCTAACTTAATTTATGGGAAGGGGTACTGCAGATGAGAAAAATGTCTTCAGGAAAATGTATCTGTGTGACCCTCCATGCTGCCAATTATAGGGTAGAGTTCTGCTCTTCATGTAAGTGCGAGTCCCTCTCCTCAGTTCTCCTGTGTAGCGGTGGTTCAAGCTCAGAGAATGACATATCCCCTGAAGAATTTCTGGGGGCCTAGAAAGTGAGGCCCCTCTGAAGGTAGAGTTAAGTTTCGCCTTGGAAAGGGAGTTGAACTCCTCCCTCCTGCCCCTCAGTTAACAATAGTATCTTGTGTCTCACTCTTTTCTCCCTTACTCCTTCCCGACTGGACCCTGACCTTCCGACCCTTCTCTGTGTCCTCCCCTGTACCGTTATGAGATAAGTTGTAACCCTCAGAATAAAAGTCTGAATGTTGGGCCATTCTGGGGTCTTTTGCCCCTGAACCCAAGCAGAGCGGACCCTCGTGTCTTGTGTCTGATTTGGGCTCCGGGCAAAGGAACACTCTCTCTCTCAGCACCTCTCCGGCTTTTAGGACAGCGGCCACCATCCCAGGGAAGCCCGGCTCGTGGCGAGGGGAAAAGAAGTCCCTAGCTGAAGTTGACTTAATGAAAAGGAAACTCTCAGAACAAGCCACCGAGCCGCCAGCTGTCCCTGTGGTCAGCTGTCCGGACCTCGCCATCGGCCGCATCCTGAGTTCTGTGGACCATTCATGGGAGCCAGTAGTTTCAAGAACTGCTGAAGTTTGACTGTGAATTTCATGTTCTTTCTCCATCAGATGAGCACGTACTTATTCAGGTTTAAATTTCTTTCCACTGATCGAGATATTTCGTACTCAGGCTAAAATATAAAAAGGTTGCATCCAGTAATTAAAACTATATTCTTCTTGTGAAAACTGAAGGAAAAATGAAATACTTAATTAAGCTGGAAAAAAAAATTGAAAAACATAATTTTCTAATTCAACAGCTTTTCCTTGAATGTACTTTGCCATAGGCACGTGCACCCGAAGATATAGTAATGCACTTGTTTGCTTTTTAAAACAATTATTAAATATATTAAAAATTATTTATCTCTGTGTGCAGTTAGCAGAGCTTTCACCTTGTTCATCTTTGCAAAGTCTTTATTGCTGGTAATGATGTGTGAGCATGCAGGAATTGTGGTAAGAAATCTAAAAATTGCTCTGATTTGAAGCAAGTGACAGACGTTTCATAAAATGCATGTACATGGGTCAGGATACTTCAGTGTAAAAATTTTAGCAGAGGGATGACTATTATGCGTATGTTTAACAGGAAGTTCTCAGGTACTTAGTGTGCTATGTGTTTTTTAATGTAACTATATATGACCTGTCTCCAGGTAACAGATGGTCTTAGACTGTGCAGGGTTTCAGACAAGCACTCTGGAGTGTTTTAAGCCAAAATATGCAAAATCTACCAGTCTTTACTCCCTCCTAACCCCCTGAGGCTGTTTCATACCTTTGACAGCCTCCAGACACACACCTCAGTTCTACAAAACCCACTACCAGACCTCATCCAGCCGTCTTCCTCACCTGCTCAGTTTCAAAAGCAGGATGCTAATGCCTGTGCCCACGCATTTCATTTTGAGAGGTCCTATTCATTTGCTTTGCTCTCAATTTCTGTTGGAAAATGGAAAAACTCACCTTACACATGAAGGAGATATTTGCTGAAATTCAGCCTAGGGGAATTTCTGAAAGTATCACTTCTTCCTTGCATATGACCCAGGGGCAGCTGTCTTCTTTTCCTTATCTGGGAGTTGACTGGGAAGAATCTGTTGCTTTTACAGCTGTCAAGTGCATCTGACAATATTTGTCCTTGTATTCATGTGCAGGCTGCAGCAGGCTACAGAAGGCAGATGCTTCATCCTGATCTCAAATTCCCAGGAGGTTAAAAAGAATTAAATAAAATGTAGAAAAACTTTAGCATCAGAGGTTTCAACATTGTTAAGGAGTCTAATATATTGTAATTGTTCAAGACTGATGTTTTCTTGTGGGCCTGTTTCTCCCTCACTACGATTAAGTTCATGGTGACGTCTAGATAAATATGACATTTAATGCAAGCCTATTCTTGCTGCTATGGAGACATGCCTTGTTGAGTGTGTCCACTTCACTTTGGTCTGGAAAGCATGATAAGTTCAACATGCTTTTAAACCAGATCTTCCTAGCTTCTGTCTTTCTTGTTAATAGCTTAACATGCTTGTAAGTATAATAATTGCCAGCTTAACACATTTGTCTTCATTAAAGCCCCTCACCAGACCTCAGTTAATGAAGCCCTGGCATTGTGGGTTTGTGAGGGAAAGTCTTTTTACAATACAGGAAAAATAATGAAGTTGAGGGACAGAGACGCTATAAACGTACATCTTCTGAGGTGTCCAGGTACTTAAGATCTGGGTTTTGTGTAAGGGTCTCTCCAGTGGCAAAGCCATTTAGAACATTTTTCTGTTCCTCCCCACAGTTCCACCTGAAGTTTTTCTTTCCCCTCAGCCAAAGTGGTTCTATGTTCGTGGGGACTTCTGAAAGGCTGATCATCAGCAACATGTCGCAAAGAGGGCATCCTGGCCCCATCTTCTTATTCAGCCCTTAATGAGGATGGATACCAATGGAAATTTTTCATAATAAAGATTGAAAGTAAAACCAAACTAGGACTCAGGTTTTGCTCATGGTGGCAGGATGGCAGTTCCTTTCAAAAGAAGCATGTGCTCCTTGCATACACAGAGGGAGACAATTTTTCACCCTGCCTAAGGTGAAGGAATGGCATGTAATTGTAATCAGCCCTTTTCTAATTTCTCTGTGGTTTGTTTGTTTGTTTGATTTTTTTTTTTTCAATCTGCATTTTTTAATGACCTCCTTAATCCATGAATTCACAAACAGCCGACAGGGAGGAGCAGGAATTAGTTTGTGAGATCAGAGGGTGGGCAAGAGCTTTGCCAATAAAGAATTTTCATATTTTGGAATAATTTCCATGGAGATTAATGGGAGTCTCATATAGAAAAATTAGAGGCATCATGTGTACATATCTGTCTATAGTAGGTCAACATGAATGCTAAAACCACTGCTTTCTTCAGTTGGTCACAACTTAACAGGCTGGAAATGGGGTCTTCCTGCTTAAGAGTAGAAATCCCGGTGTCCACTGGAAAGAAAGGGCAAACTCCCATGGAGCCACCATGTCACCTACCTGCACCATAGGGTCCAGGGTCGTGTCAGCTTTATGCACTGTTTTGCATAATTTTTATTTCTGCCCTCTCTACATAGGTTTTAATAAAGGACATGTTAATGAGCACTAAGTGACATTTATTATCCAGACAGCATATCATGGCCTGTTAGCCTGATGGATTGGTAGGAACATGTCTAAGCTCTGTACCATTATTCAGTCCTTAATTAGGAATTTTTCCTTAGTAAGTGCTGAAAACCATGCAAGGATTTCAGATTTACCTTTTGTTATTTGCAAGGAGCAAGTGCCTCTTCTGCACTCTCCAGAGGACACAGTTTTCTACCAATATCCGTGAAGGGCTTTGCTCTAATTTCTCATTCAAAAAAACTTAGTGCATAAAGGCTGTGTCTGCATGCAGAAGACCCAGGCAGATGTAGCTGTGCCAATCCTTTAACTCCTTTAATTTTAAAATGTGTTAGAGGTACTTTTTTTCTCCAAATATGGAAATCAGGACATGCCTGTAGTTAATACCTAGAATTTAACTCTAGATGGGTTCATCCTCTTTATATCCCTAGGCCTTTTTGCTGGACCTGCACCCCTCTAGTTACGTGGTCAGAGATTTGCCAAACTGCTGTAAGAGCTGAGCTCCCTCTTCTTTTGGAGTCTAAACAAGATGTTTGTCCTCCCAGAAAGACACTGTGGGCATCTCTGGCCAAAATAAAGCTCTGGTGGCATGGGCAATCACTGCATCACTGGGTATTTCTTTCTGCAAGTAGTGGATGCAAAAAAACTGCAACTGCAAACTGATAGCAACCACTCAGTGCCTTCTAACAAGTGAAAGAAAATTGTACTTGATCCTTTGGGAGATGTGTTTGGATGTAGCTAGTCATGGAATATTTAAAGGAGCCTTGGGGGGAACTTCTGGTGAGAGAGTTTACTTTGCAGCCACTATCTGTGGTAGCTGCAAACTGTTATGTTTATTTTTCCTCTCCTGGGGAGATAAAAACCATGCCTGTTTCCAGTGATGATGGGGGCTTGCCCTGTAAAACACCTTTCTCTGTATATTACTGCTGTGTAATATTTGTGGGGAGGCAAAACTGAGCAAATCAGATTTGTTTACAACAAATAGAACTTGCTCCTCGGAGGCTGCCGTGGTGCAGCTTCCCCAGTTCAAAATGATGCTAATTTGCTCTCACCTAGTTACCAAGGGGAGGCTCTGTGATTTCAGATGTGTCACCTGCTGGAAATGACTAGAAGTCTGAAAATTTATTCAGTTCCTCAGGGAGTGTTTTTTATCCTTTTAAATGAGTTTTCGTGTGAAGAAGTATTTGATAGACTATCCCCAGTGTAAGATAAATAGTTTCCCTGGGTTCAGGGCTAATTATCCTCAGGGATACAACAGACTGAAGAGCTAGATGAGCCAGAAATAAAATGGTATCTCTTGGCTGTAGTGGGAAGTAGGCATTTACATGCCAACCATACACGATTAGATGGGTATTGGGCTTGTTACTGCTGGAGAGAAAGCGGCCAGCTTTCTCATACAGATCCTCCACATAAAACAAAGACCACGTGCACTGCAGCAACACCCTCCCTGTTGTGCACAGGTAGATGTACATCACTGGCAGCACTTGCTGGCTGTAGGTATTTCAAACTAAACAGGCTCTTAACTTAGTCAAAAGAGAGAACTTTTTGTGTATGTGGCATTGCACATGCTATTCTTGTTTACATAACATACACGTTTAAAACACACATCTCTTACAGAAGGATGAGAGACCATACTTTTCTTCTTTAAAAATCCAAGAATAAAATGAGTTTTGTCTTGTTTGTCCAGTGCTTGAGTTCTTTTTCTGTTTTATTTATCTCCAGTTTTTCTCAGATATCTTTCATTGACACTTAGCTCAACATTTGAGGCTTCAAGTTGTGCCTGGACACAAGAAAAATGCACATTGAAATTGTTCTTGTTGTTTGGACCAAACCAACCAGAAATATCATGAGAATTTCAAAGAAAAATTAATTTTTTCATCTTAGGGTTAAGGTGTTTAGTTTGTTTCACCTCCCAAAATTCCCCTTAAAGCCAAATGTTTGAGGTGAATTTCCTAAGTAAGTACTGCAAGATCTAGCCAAATTTGGCAGAATAAAAAGTTCATTTGCTTCTTAAACTTTGGATGAGTATCTGAACTCTGTGCCAAATTCCTAAATTAGATCATTCCCCATGCAAGCCTCACTTCAGGAGAAACCCAGCCAGGCCACGCTGTGAGCTGTGCCGGGGAGGCTCCTGCAGGGTAGAGTTCCATCTGTGGGTCCAGCTGGGATGTGTGGGGAGCACCAAGACCTTGCAATGGAGAGGGGCAGAGAGAAGGGTCAGGGGAGAGGGCAAGAGGCAGAGCACAGGTCGAAGGTGTGCAGTTCAGCCTTTTTGTCAACATTGCCATGTGTCACCTCGCCCACCAGTGCTGTGGTGTGCAGCCTGGAGGTGAGAAAAACCTGGAGCATGGCAGTGCTAGCCCCACCCAGGATGGACAGGTACAGTCTCTTGGCTGGCTGAGGGCACATCTCACTGTGGCTGCTATTTATAGCTGGGGAGATGAAGTGTGATAGCACTCACAGCCCCACATCGCTCACCCTAGGTGTTTGAAGGGCAAATGCCTCCAGGGGAGTGTCTCTGTGAGCTCTTTCAGGTGCCACTCAGAAACTGCTTTTTCTAGTGAAAGCTCATTTCTCTTGGTGTGCTAAAACTGGGGCTTGGGCCAGAGCACAGCACTGCTGGAGCAAACACCAGCCCAGTGGTCCTCCACCCCTCCTCCATGGGTAGAGCAAACACATCAGCTGCAAGTTCCTCTAATCTCTGTTTGGAAGTGTTGATGAAGTTGCCAACTAGAGAGACATAAAAAGGAGAGGAGTCTTAGCTTTAGCTGGTGGCTATGTGCTTAGTGTGGTGTATTAACTGTCCGAGAGCTCAGAGTACCTTTGAGAGCAAGGTGGGCTTGGGAAGTGTGAAAATGGGGCTTGTCTAGCTGAAAGAGGTCTTTTGGCATCTTGCCTTCCTCTGTGCCCTCCAGATGCTGCTGCTGTCAGCACTGGGGATCTGCTTCCCAGCATCCCAAGGATTCCTAAATTTTAAATTAGCATTGTGAAAGAACAGACAGCATTCATAAGTTATGATTCTCTAAATGAAATGTTTGTGACTTGTGCATTCACATCTTGCATTCACAAAGCTATGAATTTCCTGATTTTTGTCACATTCTGATAAGATTAAAAACCCCTATAGTTATATTTGATCCTGCTGACTGAGTTGCAGAAGTAATTTCTTGTTCAATTGGAATCTAAAACTTTGGAGATTTCATGTCCATTGGGATGTAAAGTAATTTATCAATTCCCATTAACTTCAACCACCAATCAGGGAAGTTTTTCTTCTCATTTTAGCAAAAAGGGTAATATAGACAACCCTCATTTTTTACACTAACATAAATTTCAGAAAGGAAGCAATTAAAGCTGAGCCCTCTGCCTGTTTGGATAAAACCCCCCTTTTCTAAAAAAATCAGAACTTTGTATTTGGTCTGCATTTGAAAGTCAAAATCTGTATGTTTTGAGACTTGCCTACTTTAAGTAACTTTGATCAGCTTTTGGGAGCTTTTGGCCTTTCAAGCCTCTTATTCTTGAATGTGCATACCTGCGTTTATTTTGGGAATTGCCCTTCTAAATCACAAACATTTACTAGTGATCTTACCATTGCTACAGATTACCTTTTCTCCTGGCCTGCAGGCAGAAAACGAGCACTTGTCAATCACTTACAAAAACAAGAACAGTGGCATGAACTGTGCTCATTTCTTGTAAAGATAAAGAAAGCACCAGAAACCCAAAGAAGAAACATTTTGAAGGTTAATTCTCTGAAATTCCTATGTTAGAACATTTGAAGAAGGAAAGACTTTCTATTAGTCAACTGTATTGATTTCTGCCACTAAGGGAAGTGGGGGGAAAAAAATATTTACTGTGCTAAACTGCTGAAGCTTTCAACCAGTTCATATTGAACACCATATCCTGCTGTCTTTTCTTGGTGTTCCCTCTGGAAGGGAAGACTGGAAGAGACACTACAGCAGATCAGTGGGAGGGAGCTGCTGTGTGCCTGTTAGCCTCCTAAAGGGAAACAATCACCTCTTCTCACTGTGAGCAGTGGGTCACAGAATAATCTTCATGATTGTAACAAATCAAGTGCCGTTGCAATTAAAAAGGGGTCATTGCTGCTTTTTGGTCTTGTTCCTCTACGTAGCCTTCTCAAGTGCTATGAGTACTTGTAAGTACAATTACTAACCTGGTAAAAAAATTAGTTCTAGTTGATCTGTTTCAAGCTGCTTGATATTTAGGCTGACTTTCATGAGAAATTTTGTTGTTCTGTGTTTGGGAAGACTGGAATAAGTGTCTTAGTTTTTAGGGTGTTTTTTGTGATTTTCTTCCCTTTTGTTTACAAACATTAAACCTTAAACATGACCTGTTTGCTTCCTAAACAGGAGGGAAAAAGAAACAAGCCCAGACTTTTAATTAAACTCTTAAACTTGAATATTGATAGATGGATAGATGTATTTTATGGTGGGGCTCTGCTCAGAAAAGTGGCTGGGTAATGACAGTGTCTTCTTCCTCAGCATGATATCTATTTGTGTGCATTCTGTCAGATCTTTGACTTTATGGCTGAAATAAGTCTTGACTGCTTTTTACTCATTAGCCCTGCATAGGCTACATAGCAAAGCAGCAAATATAGCTAAGAGCTAATGAGCTAGATTTCTCAGCAGTGAGCACTGAAGCCTCAGCAGCTGAGACTTCTGCAGACTATTGATTGCTCCTTACAACAAGGGGTTACTAGGCACAATACTGTATTTCTCAAAAGAAATTAATTCCAAATAAACCCAATCCAGCTGCCTGTGTACTTGACTTTTAAGTTTTAATACAATTCTAGGTCTGAAAAATCAAAATGAAACAGTAATGCAATGGAAGGCTGAACTTGAAAGACCAATCTTAAGTTTACCTTTTTAAGGCTGTACTTAAAGGCACATTTAGTTTAATAATTATTAATTTTTTATAACCAATAGTTCTTTTAATGCAAATTAGATTTCACATTGACACTAAATAGATTATATATATATATATATATAAGACTTCCTAGATTTGATTATTAAAGCTTTTACTGTAAGAGTTCAATGCTGAATCATAGTGTTTGAAACTGCAGTATGTGGTAAGTTGCTCTAATACATTTTCTGCAATGTTCCTGAAATTAGACCAAGAATTTGTAATCTCCTTTCAAACATATAAAAATGACTGCTGTGACTGTAGAAATCTGAAAGGGAAATGGAAAAGAAGATGTGATATTTTTGTAATTTCTGAAAATGATGAAAAGTACGATTGGGAGAGCATGGGGAGCTGTAATGGGAACAGCACCATGATAAGTCCATTGTTATTAATAAAGTAGTGAAGCAAATGTTAAGGTATGAGAACTGATGAACAATAACACCTTTATACATATATAAAAAATAATCTCTGACATACTGAATTGATAGATATTTTTTAGCATTACTGAATTTGTAGTGACTGGTAATGATGGTATGACTGAAATACAGATATTTCTCAATATTATTAAAGAATTTGACAAAATACCTGCAACTTGAACAATTATTTCATAGCAACTTGGGTATAAGCATTGTCTCACGCATGGAAAGAGTCTATACAAATGGGGTGATTTGCAGCAAAATATTGAATCCTGGGAGGAGCCCTAGTGATGTGGTGCTGGACAGTGTAATGTAGATTTTTTTACCAGTATTTATTCATTTTTGCAAGAGAAGTGTAAACTGCACATTAATTATGTTCCACATGGACTAAATGGGGAGGTGTAGCAGAGGATGGTCTAACCACTTTATCACTGAGCTGGTATAATTTAGTATAGTCCAGCTAAAAGTGGGAATAAATTCTCCCTGATAGGAAATTTATTTCCTGGGCTGGTATGTGGATCTTTGCTTTATTCCTTTCAGACACTATATATCTGTTCTTCTGTGCCAAGGCTACTGGCCTTTCTGTTATTCTGGGTGCTGGGAACGCTGAATGGTTCTTAAACTGCTTGTAGATGATAAATGCAAATAAACCAATTTTATTAATGATGAAAAGAGGAAGCAGATAAATACGGAGGATCCCACAGTGATACAAAAAGGATCAGAAAAGGCTGACAGAGCAGGGACAGGCTGCTGCTGAGCCAGACATTATTATTTGGCTGTCGTGTATTTTCAGGGTGTGCTCATGGCCATCCTGTGGAGAATGAGGAGGCTGTAGCCACCCTTGGAGAAGTCTTGCACAAAGGATACAATCTGATGTTTTGTAAGAAAATTTCTCTGGTTAATTCAGTCCTGTTTCTTGAAATTGGGGAGTCTCGCTCTCTCACAGGGCAGAGGGGGAAGCAGGGTAACACAGAAAATCCCCTGTATTGAGGGCAGGCCTCAGCTTTTTTGGTATGGAGATTGTATGCGTGTTTCTCAGTTGGAACCTTCGGGAAAGGAGGTGTTTTCCTGTCAAAATGAGTTTTAATGAATTTTAATGCCTACACAAGACCTCAACAGACTTTGGGTATGCCTGGAGGATGGCAGAGTTGAGGGGTGACTTCGGTGAGAGCTGAGCTGGCTTCCATCAGAATGTCTCAAGCGTCAGAAATACAGAAGTTGCAGGGTAAAATCTTCAGCTTTTCCTCAAACTAGCTAATTAAAAGGAGGCAGCTTCTTATGCTCTGACTGCATGTAGGGTGGGTGCAGGCCAGCACAGGCTTCCTTCCCCTAGATCATGTTTGCAGATAAAGGAAAGAGTTTAGAAGGGCAAGTTCAAAGGCAGCCTGAACAGGCAAGGACAGTGCATCTGAGGCTGCCGAGAATGGTGCCTGTAATTGTAGCAGTATTTATCACATTGCAGTGGAAATGAAAACCGTGTGACATCTTCCATGGACTCTTAAGATGCTTGGAGGCAAGACAAAATGTCAGTTTAAACATTGGCTTAAGTTACTTAAAGCAAAAAGAGTGCCTTGAAATAGCTTAGGTATGGTAACACATTTTTTCCTCTTGCCTCTGGTGTCAGCATGAAAACTTTTAGGAGTGTAGGAAATGGGGTGGTAGAAGTGAGTATATACAATAAACTTATACAGGAAGTTCTTGCCTACCAACTCCTAAAAAGCTCCACATTATCAGTGGTTTGAGCTAGTGAGATGTCTTATTTATTCCTTCAGAGTTTTCCATGTTGATTTGGCTTAAATGGGCTCCTTTTACAAAAAAGTCCATGAGAGTGATTAAGTCTTGCATAAAAATTGTAAATTCTTGCAGGCTCTAGGAGACTCTTTAGCAGTCACTCAGTACCAGCACTTCCTTGCCAGGACCCTGAAAATCAGGTGTTATCTTGCAGTTTGAGTTAGTTACCTTACTTTGTCTATTCTTTGAGCAAGTGCTGGAGACAGCTGCATTTGGCTACATGCACAGTCATCTGCGATGTCTTCTGTCAATTCAAGCTGGAAAGTTTGAGAAATAGAGGGCATTGGGATGGGGTTTGAAAGTCTTCCTCCTGCTGCCCCCAGGCTCAGGCCCGAACCCATGGAGAGGCAGCAGCTGGAACAAACAGCAAAAATAAAGAGGGTGGATTCACATTTTGGCAGGTGCATGGTGATGTTACCTCACAAAGTTTGATTGACATGCACCTAGAAGTGCAGAGAAAGTGCCTGGGGTTTCTCTGCATGCAGGGGAAGTTCATTCTGTATAATGCATCCTCTGTGGCATCTTCTGAGCTGCTGTCTTAGATCCAGTGAGGATGGGTACAGTCCACTTGTTCTTGACTGCCATGTGGGACACTAACTAGTGAGGAAGAAGATGTTCGTGACTGTCTTTCAACATAGAGATTGCAATAGGTTTTTTTTCCTGGACCTCCCAAGTCTGGACTTACCTTGTTTCCTCTTTTCTCACAAACAAGATCATCACACTTCACCTTTCAGTCATAAGGGTGGTGTTTAATGGTGGGCCTTGTCTTTTTATTGCTGGAGAACCCATCAACCAATGTGTCTATG
This sequence comes from Petroica traversi, assembly GCA_025920805.1. Taxonomy (NCBI): domain Eukaryota; kingdom Metazoa; phylum Chordata; class Aves; order Passeriformes; family Petroicidae; genus Petroica; species Petroica traversi. Next base: position 4,415,004 of record JAHLSL010000012.1, read on the forward strand.
CCATTGGTTTCCCTTAGACATGCCTAAGTTACACTTGACAAGAAATCAGTGTGCTGCCAGCACTTGTCTGATTCTCTTCTGCTTCTCTGCTGTTGCAGCATAAATTACATGGCTGAAAATATTTCATGGGTCTTGGACTCAGAGATATTCTGTACATGTCATATATGATCTGATTATTAAATGTTGCCCCACGCTCTGATTTGCTGTATGCTTGTTGCACAAACCTCTTGGTTACATGGAACGACTACTTCAGTGAAGAAAATGTATTTTAGGGCAAAAATTTGAAACATTTATTGTGAAGCTAGTTTGAAAATAATGTGTGGAAGACTTAAAATTCCTGCCTAAAGTATATAAAAATTTAATTTAGATTTTTTTATATATATTTTAAAAAATGTGTTATATATACATATAAATGGATACATATCTATCTATCTATATAATTTTTTTCTCCTCTTGAAGACAAGACTTGAGAATTTTAAGCTTTTGAAACAGTTTTTTCTGTCAAGGGCACAAGTCCATAACTTGTGATTTTTGGATCAGTACACTGCTGAGCTAGTCAGGAAGGTGGTAAAAGTTTTAAACTAGCAGGGGTATGCCTGAGGCAAACTTCAGGCTTACTGGCATCATAGCTGCCTCCCTGTTTTGCCAGCAGAAAAGTGGTACCATATAGACTGATTAGAGGAACATGGTCAAGGGAAAGAGTAGATTATTCCAGAGAAAATAAACAAATGAAATCTTCATGAAGAAGCAAGTTTTTTGAGCTGATCTTTTTTTTTTTTTTCTGAAAAGGTTTTTTTAAGTGCTCTATTTTGGAAGTTTGCTGTCAACTGCTGTCCCGTTTTTGCCTGAAATCATGTGACTTGACAAGTTTTAAATAGGACTATTCCTGGTTTACTCCCATGTGAATGATATGCCTTGCATATGATATCAAAGACATTTCTTGTGGAAATAATAGATTTATATCAGATTCTTCATTGCACACGACAAGACAAATGAAAGTGCATTTTGTAACTTGTTCTTGAGGACATGTTGCAGCACAATGCATTTGTGAAACTTATATCCAGATTATGATTTCTAAAACTTGATGGTCTTTTAGACTTCATACTCTTTGATTTGGATTTATCTTAATATTAAACATCAACATATAATGCTTTATGCTATATGTAAACACACTCTTTAGCTTTCATTTTCTAGTAACCACAGGGAAGTTATTGACAAGATGGAGCCACGGATTCCTCACAGATTTCCTGCTGGGTGGATAATAGGCATTAGTTTAAATGAGATGTTCAATTGGCACATAGTCAAACAATGGAGTAGGTTCTCCAAAGAGGCTGTGCAGCCTCCATCCTTGAAAGTTTTTGAGATGCAGATTGAGAGCACTCTGGTCTGATCTTGTATCTGACCCTGCTTTGAGCAGGTGGTTGGACCAGAGACTTTCTGGGGTACCTTGCAAGCTGAATTCTTATGGTTTTTAATTGTTGGTTTGTCCAGTCTAGTTCCAAAAGATATTTTGGACAGCGTTAGATGAAGATGGAGGCCTTTCCCAAACTGGAAATAATTTATAAATATAGAAGGGCAACTAGGGTGTTGCCATTTCTAGAAGATTGCTGTTTAGGAAGACATGATTATAAATCAAAAGGACAGGAGTTGAACTCCCTCTGGCACATATTTTTAATGTAATTTTTTGATCAGATTGACCAGGGACTAGACTTCATTCCTTTTCATTTCATAGTCTCTTCAGAACAGCAATGCAGTCATTATTCAGTTGTAAGCAGTTTGGTTTGGTTTAAGTGGTAGCAAAAGCACAAACCAGGTAAGCTGGGGCTTACACTGACAACTCTCTGCTGTGTTACAGTCATTCCCCTGGGACTTCTTTCTTTGAAATCTTACAACTCTCTGAAGAAACTTTTCATCCCCTTTTGTCTCTTGGCTGATGGTGAAAACGACATTCAGATCCTACTCTTGAGGTTTTTCTCCCTCTCTCATTTCACCTCTGCCACTTGAACTATGTTTTCTACTTCTCTTAGCAATTCCCCCTGATCTCCTCCTTTTCCCTCTGACCCTATAGGCAATGCAAAATGAACCATTTGCTGAGCACAGCTTTTGCAACATCCCAGCTGATATTTTCAGGGATCCATTCAGGAAGCCCACAACTTCTCCAGGTTTTCTTGCTTAGTCAAAAATCCCTGTCCTGAACTCCTGTCCACTTCCAGCCTTCACACTATTTTTTTTTTCTCCAAAGGTCAAGTTAATTCTAGCACTTATCCCACTGACTTTAGTGGATTTGCTACTGGAACATGAATATCCCATTGTCTTTCACTTCTGAGTGTCACTAGTACAAAGATAACTGCAGCTTTATGAGCTTTTTATTTGAGACTGCCATTAAAAAACCAGCACTTTAGAGCCCTCTGATATTTGAGCTTTACTGTGGTATTTGTAGTATCTCCTATAGTGAGAACAAGAAGTATTGTAGTATAGACAAAATTTGAGGTACCGTAAATGTTACATTTATTTTAAATGTCCCATTGCAACCTCATAAGAAAGATATACTTAATACTTTAGTCTGTAAATATAAAAATTGATCCAAGACTCTGTCCCAGGAAAGTGAGAAAGAAGTAGCATTTCTTTCTCTCAGAGAAGTTGCTTCTTGTGTGAATGAGTTACCGTACCATTTTTAGTTTTTTCCGTGATTAGAGGCCTTAGGTGGCTTGTTCCTTCCCCTCAGCCTGCTGTTTGGGGAAGTCCATTTTTGTGAGGACCTGACCTTGACACATGGAGGGGAATACAAACCTCCAAACTGTGATGGCTCCAAGTCTAAAGGAAAAGTGAATTGTCTGAGGTTGTCTGAGTTTTACAACCCAAAGGTCTGAGCAACTGTAACTTCTGCTTATTTAATTCTGAGTATAAATAGGGAAGCTTCAATTGTTAAATCTGCCAACCAACAGAGAGAGACTAATTTTTAAAGCTGCTGACATAAATAGAAACTTAGAGAAAATTCCCAAGGCTTTTGGAAATTGCAAGCAAGTTTCTGAATATTCTTCATGGGAGGATTTTTTTTTTAATGTATTCCTGTTTTGAAGGGAACACAAAGCAGTTGAGTTAATAATGAAAAAAAATACATCTCAACATCTCCCTTTGTTGATCCAAGAATATGGCTCTTTTGGTCAAAATTCTAGAAGAGTTACAGTATTTTCCTATCTGTACTGAATGTGAGAAGAAAGAAGGCAGATAAGAGTCCTCTAGCCCTCCCTTTGCTGCTGGTGCCTTTGAGAGTCACAAACACCACTCAACTCTGCAGTTAAGCTCCAAGTGCAAGTGTGGATGTTCCTATTTAGATCTTTGCCTTCTGCCACAGCCTTGTGTCACATTGATACTGCATGGACACGTTGGCCTCCAAGGATCAGCATGCTGCCTTGTACTCATCTCCTCAGCTACAGCCCAAGCCAAGGTCAGCTTTCAGGCAGCCAGAACAGCATGTGCTAGTAGCTGGGCAAATTCAGTAGTGTATGGAGAACTCTGCTATCCATGTTTGTGCTTCTCCTGTGGCATATGATTTTGCCACCTCTGTTTTTACTCAGTGCTAAAATGCTATGAGACAGGGTGTGCACAGAGATGTGAAAAAGCTATTGCAGTGCATCACCGCTTCATGGTTTGAGTCATGTCATTAGCAGTCCCTTGGTGCTGAGGTTCTGTTAAAAGCAAATTAAAATAAGTACAATTTGGCTGCAGAGGACATTTTATAATTGGAGTACTGATTTCTACTTAGTTGTGTCTGCAGTGTCAGGAGCAGGACTAAATAAAAGAATCTTTCCTGATTTGAGATAGCATGGTAGCTTTTTTTATGGTGGTTTTGAGCCAAGGTAGTGAAAAGCGACTAGAAAATTTTGGCGCTCAAATGAAAAAAAATTGGAGAGGTCTAATCTTGAGAACAAAGGTATAGATCTGTTTTGGAAACTGAACAATTAGGGGCATCTCAGAGAGTGCTGCCATCCTCTCAAAAAAACCTAGACCATTAGCTTTAGAGGAGAGGTGTCTGTGTTTCCTTTGTTTGTATGTGCTAGGTGGCTGGTTAAATTAACTACACAATTTCTCTAAAATTCTTTTGTAAGGATTGGAGACACTGTTTATTCCAAAACTGGTGCAGGGAAATGACAAAGAGCATACTTGGAGCCCAGAGAGAGTAATCAGCTACTGCAAATGGCTGTTGGGTAAGTGGGCAGTGAAAACCCATCTCAGAAGGGACATGGGTATCCTGGATATTAGCATTGTTGCTTTTTGTAATTAATTATACAGTTATGTGCAAAACTAGTTAAATATAGTTATGTGTCCTTGATTTAAGAAATGCAGTAAATGTAGATGGTATTAGAATGTTACAGTGTGATTAATAGTCCTCAGTCTTTAAGGAAATTCTCTGTGTGAGTGTTTCTGTGGGCATGCATGCGCATTTCACACTTTCTTCAACTCATCTGGTTCACTATGTTGCTTACTCAGAATATAGTGTATCTTTAAAGCTGTTACACCCCATTTATGTTATTTGCTTTTTTAAAAAGGAAACATTCTTCTTTTAAACTTAAAAAACTACAACTTTTACAAATCCCTTTCCATAAAGTTCAAAAGTGGTTTTGATGCTTTTTTCCTGGTGTTAGGAAAATGAAACTAGACACAGTTAAAGGTGTTGGGGTCTTTACCTCAGTATTTTAATCAGGATCCTGTTCGATACATCCACTTCACCCAGGTGACAGTGTGGCAAAATGCACACCCACCGTCAATCACACACACCAGTTACAGACTTTACACATTAGCATATCTAACAAGGAGGCCCAATAATGAGGTTGGGGTGGGCTAAACCCTAGTTTACAGAATCTGTCCTGTCAGGAGACCTTGGGCTCCTGAGATAGTAGGAATGTTTGGTCTCCCTGGCTCTGCAGTTCTGGGGTGTTCAGTCTCACGCCTGCAGAACACTTACAAAACACTAAGCACTAAACTAAGCAAAAGGTTGCAAGTATGCATACTGCTAATACTTATGGATACAGAGAACTGTGTAAAAGGTATATAAAAGAAAAGACAAAGATCATTCCGGCATCAGTTTGACATGCTTTAAGAGTTCAAACCAACTGTAACAACAAAATCAAAGAGCTATTTTTTTTCCCCCTGAACTGGAATACAGAGAAAAATCTTTCCATTGCAGACACAAATCTCAGGTGTATAGTGTTCTCAGCCCTATTTTTTTTTCTCTCCTATTGGACACGTGAGGAAATAAAGGCACTTGAAACATGAAGGAGAGAAAAGGTAGTTCAAGTTTATATTAATCAAACATGAGAAGAGAAGTAGGGAGTGATTTCTGAAGTCTGAAATGCTTTTGGGAAAGGACTATGACAACTTCTTGTCACCAGCAAATAGAACACAGTTTAACTTGATGGTTCTTCTGACCAAATGCTCCTGTAGCAAGGCAATACCTTGAATAGAAGTGACGTTTTGGTCTTCTGTCAAAGGCTCTTGGATTCATGTATTCAGAGGCCAGAAGGGTCTATGATGACTTCCTAAGTAAAGCAAGCAGTAGAATTCACTTCACTGATGTTTGCATAAAGTCCCTAGTTCCTATTCATGGAAAGGTTTTAATAAACATTGGTTTTGTTTTAAACATGTCCTATAATGAGATATCTACTAGATCCCACAGGAAACTGTTCAAATAGTTATTTCTTTTTCAAAAGCAAGCATTTCTTGTTGTATTTGAATATTTCAAATTTTAGCTCCCTGGAGTTTCATATCTCATTATCCAAAGATGTTAACATCCATTCAACATCAGGCTCAGACAAAATCACTGGAGCAACTGTTGCCCCATCTGCTCACCCATCCCTTCCCAGAGGCTGCTGCCCACCAGAGCAGGGATGGCTAAATGCCTCCTGAAATCACATGGTTTACAGTGATAAACTTCTCCTGGGCAGCAATTTACAAGAAATGAAGACCTAACTGGTTCTTGCTGCAGCCACAGAGTTTGATTTTTTAGCTGCATGCATATCAATATTTTAATGTACTAGTCTGAGGTACCTCTTATCTCCATGGATGTAGTTATGATCAAATATCTTCCTAGCCTTCTCTTTGAAAAGACTGACCTCTGAATCTTTCCTTGTAAAATGTGCCTTTGAGGCCCTCAATTTTATAACTCTTTTCTGAGACATAATTCAACATGTGAACATGAGACTTTGATAACCATTTCTGAGCTGAATTGTCCTGCAGTATGTGTTATTCTACATAGACCTCTCCTCACTGATAAAAGGTAAGCCTGTAACACAGAGGCTTCTTTGCAAATAAATTTCTCAATTCTGCGAGTGTGATGTGGTGCCAGACTAGTATAGAAAAATGTGGGCTATGAAGCTTTGATATTTAAACACCCCATTTAAATACCACTGAGAAAAAAAGAGCAAATGACAAAATTAAGGACATTTGATTTACATTTTGTTTCTTTGTTTTTCACTGCTGTGGTGTAAAAAGTTAACAGAATACAAAACTTTTACAGTGGAAGTACTTTCTTCCAACATAGAGTTAATAGTTTAAAGCAGGATATTAGGACTGTCCATTTCCATTTAGAAGTTCACTGGAGTTAGCTGTAATTTGGATTACCAAATTAATATGTTTGAGAATGTCCACTATATACATGCAAAACCCCATTGTTTTTATGGTAGCTCATTACACAACAATTCAGTGAAAGCAGCAGTGTGGGCTGAATTCAACTTACTTTGCAGTGAATTGGAAATCAGGAGAAGTATGAGCTACCTTGCGTTGCTGAAGTAGGTGAAGTTTATTAATGTTCATTTTGGGAATGATTTAATGATGAGCAGTTGATACATTGCCAGCTCATAGTCAGCTCAATATCAACTCATTAGCAGGAATCTGGACTCTGTGTGAGTTGTTCTGAGACTTATGCCTCAAACACAATTATGGGAGAATAATAATTTTATCAGAAGAAAAAGGTTTTCAATATAAGAAACAATATTTTAACAATAAGGTGAGAGTCATTAGAAGTAATGTTGGAACTGCCTTGAACTTGCTTTCCAGGAAAGCTCTCACTCTTAAAAAACACCACATGAATAACAAGGAATGTCAATGTCTTTCTCATGCTAACACAAAACCACTTCTTTGTAACTGCTAGAAGCTGCTTGTGTGGAAGATTTGCTATCTTATACTTTAGATCTAGAAAATCAACACTGAATTTAATTTAGCCTCAGTAGAGAAAAACAAATCAGTAGCACCATATCAAAAGCACAAACTACATCTGGTCTCAATCAGTTTATGTACAACACTCAACACACTTGAAAGCACACCACCCACAGCAACATCTCCCAGCATGCTGAGAATTTCCAGTGCTACCTTCTCTGCTTTCCTCATTTAGAGTGTGTGCCTCAAAAACAGACAAATAAACAAACTATGTTTTCGTGATGCATGTTTTCCATAAACTTGAATCTGAAGCAGTATCTCTACCTATTTTTGAGGCATTCCTGCGTTCTTTCATTTATTCTCAGGCGTCAAAAAATGTGATCCAAAAACTTCATTCATTTGTCATGTGCATTGCAGCTCTCAAGACATTTGGACTCCACAGACTCACATCTCTTATCAGATATGTTATTTGAGGATACCAAATACCTGAGATTATCTTTTAATTGTTTGTATAACCAAATCACTGATATATTGACTTGTGTCTGTTTTCATTTATCTGCTTAAACAAACAAAAAATACTGAAAGATAACAAAATTGTTGATTGACTTGACTGCATGAAGTTTGATGCAATCCTCGTGGGCCACAAAGCCAGCATTAGGTTTGCAATCACAAGAAGTCATCTCCAAAAACTCGAGGAGGAGGAGAGCTGTTGGTGCTGGGAAGAAATTCAATTCCTGTAGTAAAGAATCATTTGTTTTGCTTTATTGACCTCAGTGACATATATGAAGGCAATGTCAGTAAATCAGCTGTCCTCTGACTGCAAAAGGCTTCACTCCAAAAAAAAAAATAAAAAATTGCCAACTAGGATCTGCCAGTTTCACGCCTGGCAGTTTAAAAATACTAATAAAACCAGGAAAACCTGTGACAGGAAACTGATTTATACAAAGCCCAGCAAACCTCTGTTATTTGTAATCTAAAGTTTTCTGCCTCTTACAAAGGGTCCCCAAGAAAAATTCATAGCCTGAATTATCCTATGGATATTTTATATGACCTTGCTCAGGTCTGGACTTTGGGGATAGATCTTGCTTTTCCTAGCCAAGTCATAGCAGTGGATTCTTGTGTGGTTTTTGCCTCTTAGGTGCCTAGCCAGCTCTTGTATCTTAAGAAGAGAGAGCAGAAATTGATCAGGTATTGGATGCAGAGATGTTGCAGTTTCCCTTTGCAGGCAAGCCAGTAGCTGTGAAAGAATTGGGAAGAGAGACATGGAGACAGAAAGTCACAAAAACAATGCAAGAAGGAAATGCTTGCTGAATTTTTGGATGATTGTATCAATTTTGTGTTCCTAGGAAAAAACAATTTTGTCCTGGTGTATTGCATTTGTTCAAGTAGAGCCATTAAAAGCATGAGAATAATAATTTGTGAGGCAGCTTGTGATCCACGATGCTCTTTCCTCTCTTCTTCAACCTAGCTTAACCTTAAAAACTTCCCACATCTTTGTCAAATTCTTCTTGCAGCTAAGAAGATAAATGCATCAAATCATCTCCTGTTAACAGGTAAATTACAGGTTCTCCCTACTGGAAGAGTGAACAAATGTTTTCTGTACAGGATAGCAGGTTGTTTTCATTGAGTTTGCACTGAAAAATGCAGATAATCTCTGTGAACAGTTTACAGAATGGAAACTGGGAAAATTAGGAACTTAATGTTTCATTTTTTTTCCAAGAATGGTTGTCATACTATGCCAGGCACTTTAATGAAGAAATTAGCAATAAGCAATTAGGACTGTATCTTTAAGAGAATTGTAACCAGCTTAGGTGTACAAAATATTTGCACTGAAGGAAGTAAAAGTTAAATAAATGAACAAAAGGTGTGGTATTACATCCAGACAAGGTAAACTGTGCAGCTGAAGAGAGGCTATGCATTTCTATACTGCAGGCCACCACTGTTTTGCAGCCTGCAAATTTTTCTTCCTTTGATTAATCTCATATAGGCACCTGGGTCTCTTTTCGGTGAGGGCAACCACCTCATGCTCAGGAATATATTTTAGAATAAAGAGATTTATGTTTACATCTCTTTTCCATGCCTTAAGTCTGCAGTTTTTTATAGAAAGAACACAGGGTTTTGATGACGGGTGTCAACGTTTTCTGGAGAGTGTTTGCTGTTGGTGTTAAACACTGCATACAGAGCTGCTGGCTCAGCTATAAATGGTACCTGGCCATGTGAGTCAGGGCCTCAGAAAGCCAGAGGCCATGGTACCCCCTTGTCTGCCCTGCTGTTGCTTTCTTGTCTATCAGCTGTTGTGCAATGCAGCCAGGCTTGGCCACACATCTGACCTCAGCTTCATCACACAGTGCTGTTTTCTTGTCTGCTGCAGGAGGCTCTCATAATGAAGCTAAATAGTGCTTTTCTTAGTTTTTTGAGCTACTCTTCTTATTCAGGGCAGAGAAAGCAGAATCTCCTCCAGTTTTTCTATTTCTCCTTCTTCCTTTATAATTTTTAACTTTTTTTCACTAGCCCCCACAAGCTTGAGCTGGATGGAAAATCAGCACTTCCTGCTTGCTATTGCCGGGCTGTGATGAACACTTTGCACTACATTGCAGCCTTTCTGCTGCATTTGGTTCTGACATAAACTGGTAGGACAAGCTGTCACTTGTCACTCTCATGATGTTTTCCTCGTGAATGGGTTCTTCGACATCCTTTTGCCCAAAGGACAGTCAGACACTCTTCTCTTGCCTGCTCTGTTTGTTATCTTCCAGTGCTTATTGCTCTGACTGTGCCAGATGCAGAGAGGCTGTTACTCCTCATTAGAAATTTGCAGTAGGGCGCAGGTATTTTTGTGGTCCAAGGAAGACATTAAACGGCTGAGGTAGGAGGGGGATGACCGCACCTATGAACGAAGCTGGTGCCCTGTGGAAACCTCAGCTAATTACCTCTGGATGAAGAAACTGCCATGGTCCACTGGCCAAACTGCTGGAGGCTGCTACCTGAGCAGTTCCATGGGCTCTGGGCAACGAGCCAGTGCAGCTTCCAGCCTTTGCCATTTGCTGCAAGCTACTTATATGACACATCCCTCACGACTTGTGTCCTCTAAAGACAGTGCTGGATTCAGTCCCAGATCTAAGCTCCTAAATCATGTGCTATTTCCAGATTTAATTTTTTTTTATTAGAAACAAACTTGCAGAAACAAAAGCCTAACTATTCCTTGCTGCTTGGAAAGCACAGACAGTTGACACCATGGTGACTGCTTTGGTGTACAGAAGCACTGGTGGGAAATGTCAGCACACTGGAAACCTCACTGTGGTGCTGATGCCATGCCCCAGAGACCCATGAGGCCATTCCCAAATCAAATTGAGATAAGCCTGGTGGAGAAAGATGTGGCAGCCCCAGGCCTGCACGTTCAGGAAAATACCTCTAAGGGCCTGAAAAAGCACTGATATAAGCGGAGAGGAAAATGAGCTTGCCTAGACCTTGCTTGCCTGGAATGTAGGAGTGACTACCTGTGCTCAGGCTTACTTGGGGGCAGCAGAAGGCAGCAGCCCCTGCACAGTGTCCCTGGGCTGTGCTGGCAGCAGGAGGAGTAGCTCAAGGACTGGTGTGTGTTTCTTGCTGGTACAACTAGCACTTACACACTCATCTTCTTAAAAGACACCTCTCCACCTGTGTGAGACAGCCTAAAGGTATTTTAAGCAGGCACCAGCCTTGTCCAGCAAAGCCCAGACAACAGTGATCTCTCCAAACAAGGGAGGAAAAGTGTCTGACTGAACACAACAGTGAAGGGTCACTATCCCAGTCAGACAAAAGCACAGAATCCATCCCACACTGACCATTAATCTCAGAGTAATGAGAGTCTGGGGAAACTCCTTCTTTTCTCTGGTGGAATGAGACAGCTGCTCAGAGCCCTGTCAGAAACACAGCACTGGTCAGGCTGTGAGTGATGGATGCTTGCTGGACAAGTAGAGGTCTCCTGGAGGAAAGCTGACCTGTGCTCAGGGTTCAGGGCTGTGCCGGAGGACCACAGCATCAGCTAGGGCTGTGTTGGTTTGCTTTGAAAATGAGGCATTTACCACTCTATGACAGGTGAAACAGCCAGAAACAGCCTGTCTGTACAACTGCCATGTCAAAACATCAGTTGTTTTGGCTTTTGTAGATTTGTTCTCTATGGACTTGTTTTTTATTGAAGGATAAATTCCTGCCATAGTCTATAGCACTTAAGCGACTTTTCCTCCTGGAAAACTACTTTATAGGAAACCTATAGCAGGCACTATCTGCCCCTGCTTCACTGTGGAGGGACAATTCCAGCCAAGTGTGCTGTGCCCCTGCCACTGTAGTAGATAGACTGATTGCCTTCTGTATGGGCAGCAGGGGCCACAGATGGCCAGAGGTCTCTCAGCTGAGGCCATTCTATTGTTAATGGTGGAAACAGCTGGATCCACTTCCTTAGGCTATTTGTTACTGCTCCTCAACAGGTGGGTGTCAGCCTGCAGCTGAACTGGTGAAGGAATATAGGAAGTCCCCTCAGTGATACTGTGTTGGGTTCCCGAGGCCCTTGGGTTGTTTTTTTGTTGTGAGTAAAGCTAACCTAACTGGGCTATGATGGGAATTGCTCTTCTAGTCTGTTTTGCTGCTCTGTTGTGTCAATTTGTACCTTTAGCAGGTACACAATAATTGATGATAATTGTCCAAATAATATTTTAGCCTTTTACAGGTGTTTTTGCAGTAAGTGACCATGAGCTAAGAAAGGAAAGGGCTTGATCTATACGTTATTTTAGTTTTCCTGAATACACTCATGTTGTTATTTAACCTTGCTTTTGATTTTCTGGTTCCTAGAATCCTTTTCTATTTGATATATTGGCTTACACACTTCTGGCTCTGTTCAGAAGGAGACTTGGTGCATTGTTTTTTCTATACCACCACTACTTTCAGCCAAGGGTAAGGGTGTCATACACTCTTCAGTTTCAGTTGACTGTGGCAGATTAGACTATAAGCACAGACAGCTTGTAAAGATTGTGTGCTGTGGTCACCCATTGCACTTGGGTTGTTGACACCCACTGAGGAGGAAGCAGACTGGCAGCTACTGCTGCTATCAGCATTACTTTCTGCCTAACAGCTTAGTTGTGCAGGGTTGGCAGCTGGGTTACTTGTATAGGCCAGAGGGTGCTGTAAGAAATGCCCACTTTTAAACCTATTTCAGCCAGCAGAACCTATTAGTGCTCCCAGCTGCTTATCAACCACAATAGCATCCTTACAGTTTGCTTGGTGGAAACTCCCTACTTGACTCCAGCTAAACCAGGTTCCTGAGTCCCCTGCTCATGCTATTTGAGGACATGGACAAGCATGATGCAGAAGCTTGTGAAGTTTCTTGGTGAGGACCAGGGCTGAAGGGCAGCAGGGTTTGCTGTCCTGAGGTCTGGTCCCTCAGCTGTACAGTACATAATTGTAGTCCTACAGGCGAGCAGTGAGCCTCAAGAACTGAGTAACTATTTTTGCCCTTCTTGAAATGATGTTTCAGAAAATAATAACACGTGAAAACTTAACTAGTCAGATGATGACTACAGACCAGCAGGTGCTGGTGCTTTTTTATGTCGAGAGCCAGGAGGAGAAAGCTTACTATTTTCTGTATATGTATATTTCTGAGTCTACTGTCCCAGTAATATTTTTCTGGCTGTGTGTACAATTACAATTGGCTTCTTCTAATATAGTACTGTCTTTAATAAGATCTCTCCTCTATTTTGTGGTAGCTTCCCCAATTCTTACACTCACTGCTTTGTTTGGATCAGGCTACAATCTTTCTGAAGGAACTCAATGTCTCAGAAAAGTTATGAGTCTATCAAAAAGCAGCAGTTTAATTTTATAGGCACACCTGTGAATTTAATTCTCTCTCTAAAACTTCTCCTAAGTCCTTAAATGGTCAATCCAAACTCAAGATGGGAAAATTTGATTGCATGGTCTCGTAAACTGCATGATATACAGACACAGTGAACCAGACAAGTGACTGGTCACTAATCCTGAAACCTGACCATGACACTTGTAATTCATAAATTCAGTCCATTTAAAATTAGGAGTTCCTCTTATGATAAAAGTCCATTTATTATTTCTTAATTGTATTTCTTAATGCTGTCATCTATTAGTAACTGCCAGCAGCTGCTAGTAAGGTCATTGGTAGTTAAAGGTTTTCCCCACCTGGGGAAATATCTGTGAACTAGAAATTCTCGCACATGGCTATTTTCCCCTCACCCCTTTCTTGAAGTGAAGTAAAAACATTTGTTTTTATATGCTACATCATATCAGATCATGCAAAGGGTAATCTCTACCCTTGGGAGAGTAATGCTAAAGGGGAGCAAGACTTCTGAGCAGGAGAAAACCTTCCTACTAGTTAGCTTGCTTTCAAAGAGAATGCATTTGGTGCTATTGTTATTAAGTGATGCACGTAACAATAGTATTTCTTCCTAGTGTTTCACAGAAGAGCCCCAACCCTTTCCTATTTCATAGGTGAGATGATAACCCTTTGTCTTGAAATTTTGGAGGTAGCTGTAGAACAACGTGTTTTAAAGATTACTTTTAAAGTGATCTTGTTATGGTAGTAAGTTTTAAAGTTTTCTTAACAGTTGCTTTAGCAAGCCAACGTTTCAAATTAATCCAAATCTTTTCTGGAAGGGAGGAAAAGAAAAAAGCTGATGAAGAAAATGTAATCTCAGGCTGCACTTAAAAATATAGGAAGGATGATAATGACTAGACATACAAAGTTGCTTGAACACTGTTTAAATTCAAGCTAGAATGTATTTGCTTTACTGTTAATGCCTATATGCCTTTTAACCTACATCAAACCTGTGGCTAAGCCTCTTTATGAAGTACTGATATCTTGACAGAACAAAAGTACTTGAAATCTCTGGACTCTCTATTCTTTGGGATATTTATGGCAATTTTTAATTTTTGGCAATTTAAGGAAGGTAAAATTGCTGCTCTGGAGTCCACGTGAGTTCTGACATTTCTTTCAGTAGGACCAGTGTTTGGGAGGGTCCATTATCTGAGAAGCTCCCTGTTTATGCATGGTGGGTAGCTCACATGCTTTCCTGAACTTGTTACATGCTTATCTAACCCTCTTGAATCTTTTATGTCATTAAATATGAAGCATAACTATACTGATTATTTGTGGACTTTTTTCTTTTTCTTTTTTTTAATTACTGAAAAGCCAAAGGAAGAGATTTGTTATGATTAAACATACACCTTGGTGAAACTTGAATGCTAATCCACCTAAGTGTGCTGGCTCAAACTTGAGGGGTGCCTGAGACCCTCTGCAGAGCATTCCACATGCTACAGAAGAGCCCTGTGCTTACAGAGCTGTATTAGATGGAAGCTCATTAAAGCTATTACTAGGCAGAACAATTTAATTTGTCTTCAGCGACAAGAAAGTAGTTTTTAACTGTCACATAATGAAAGGGCAGTGGATGCAACAAGGCATTTTTGGTTTTGCTGACAGGCAAATTAGCTGAGGTTGAATCATCAGCCTCTGTGTTAGTGCTGACCTTGCCTAGCTGTTGGTGAAACCAGCAAACACCAGTGATCCCTTGCAATTTACAGCAAGATTGCAACCCAAGTTTAAATAAATAAATAAATTAAGCAGACATCCTCTCCCCACCCAATACCTTTGTGTTAGAGAAGACAGTACCCTCAGTCCTGAGAGACCTCTTAATCATCTGGCCTCAATAAAATATTTTCTTTATTTTGTCTGTAATTGAATCTTGTCTCTGAAGTAGAAGAAGTTAGGAAAGAAAGACAATGGGACATTGGAAAAACAGAAGAGAAGTGCAAATGGATGGTAGAGAAGCAGGAAACCTGATTTATATAAAAAATCACCCTAGAAAAAAGCCCTAAAGTATTCTGATTTCTACTTTCTTATTTATACATCCTCACATGGTTTTCTGTTTCTTCCTTAACTCTAGAAAATGATGATTGCTCCATACTTTGCAATTACTAATGGCTTTAATAGATTAAATCTGTGGTAATGTCTCTGCAGCCTAATAAAGCCGGGTAGTTTGTAATGCAGGGCATTAGGATTTCTGTTCTTACTGTACTGGCAAAAGGGAATATGGCAACAAGGGAAACAATTCTAAGAGCATGCTAACAAAACAGAGAAAAGACTTGTGAGTCTTCTGACTCAGAATAAAATGAATTTATAATGAAGCAGTCTTCACAAAGAGAAGGCCTTATTACTTCACTGAATGTTATTTTCTAGAGCTATTTGACAGTGTTGCTCGTATCGTGGAATCTAGAAAATAAAAAGAAATGATTTTCATTTCTTTTCCACTAAAAAATTCCTTTGATGTTTGGGTTCCGTTTTGATGATACTCTAATAGGTTGTTGTATATACAGCTTTCCATTTTAATTTCTAGAGTATCACATGTATCCTGAACCCTCACATACCTGCACGTTGTTGGGCAGTAGTGATACCCTTGAGTCACAGGAGTGGAAACTGAGACACTGGATGTGACTTCCTTAGTATGCTCCAATGCATCTGATGCAGAGTTGAGAGAACAGTCCAGCATCTTTCATCCTGGTTTTTTTTTTTCTTCCATGTGCACTGTGGAATTACTGGGATCCCTTCTGTGTTCCTTCCCAGAGGAAGTGCCTAGGTTTGCAGATAAACTTGTCCCTGACTTGGCACTGTGTGAGTCAAGACAGAACACGGTGCAGGGACCAGGATTTTCAGAGATGTGCGAGTGGATTTTCCTATTTCTATAGGAAATACTTGAGCTGGTCATTTAGTCTGGACAAGCAAAATGGCCCTTTTGTTCATGGAAACTTCTGTCCCTTGCTGTGCTTCCCATGCCTGTGAAGGGGAGGGCTTACCCTTGCCTCAGCTGTTCCTGCGCCAATCATGTGGAACAGAACAAAAAAGCCAGTTTGCAATCAGGTGTGGCTGGTCAGGCCACAGGGCCTCGACAATATGCTCCTGCAAAGGGGGCAACTTCTGGCAGAATGTGTGGTTAGCTGGAAATAATAGTGTTTTCTCATGCCTTTTTTTATATATGTGGAGCTCGAAGAGTTGAAAAATAATGGTTCCCCCCCAATCCTATGTGTTATGTCTGAATGAATTATTTCATCTTTTGCCTGTCTTCTGGGCTCTTTAAAGTAGGTTTTTGACTTTTTCTTTGCAGAATTCTGAGGAAGAGCTACTAATCAGCTTGTAGGTGTACTTGCTCCCTGCAATGTGTTTGCATACTGTAAGCTGCTTTCACTTCTAATTAAAATCATTGTGATTGTTTTATGAAGCTGTTTTTCAAAACCTCTGGCACTGAGCTGTGGAGAGAAAAAAAATCAGAAAACTTCAATAATATGTTAGAGTGCATTTGAAGAAGCTATCTGAATTGCTTCTTCCTTGCCTGTAAGTCTTCCCATCAAATCCCCTTTATATGCCCATTGCTAGGCACCAAATAAGTAACTATTATGCTTCTTACTTTCTCTGCTGCATACCTATAAATGGCTACTGCCTGTCTTTCTGAAAAGACAAGAGATAATTTTGTATAAGGTCCAGGCAGGAAAGAAGAGGTAAAATCATGTAGTCTCTCACACAGCTTCCTTTTGTGTCATCTAACATACTTATCTTAGCAGGAAGAATAATTTTGGTCTTTTGTGTGTGGATAAACGTGACAAGATTGAAATATGAGTCTATATCCACAATAGCTTCAATACATTGTCCTAGAATACTGCAACGGATTTAATAACATATAGGACTGGATGGACAAAGACCTATTTGATCTTCTTCCATTTGCTTTACTGTCAATGGAACTCAAAGCAGGAGGTTTCGTCTCCTTAAGCTTTAATGGGTTGTTCTACTGTTTCTGCACTCTGGTCCTCTGCTACAGCACAAGTGGATGCCAGCACTTGATCTTAGCTCTGAGCTGTAGGATCAATAAGAAGAGTTAGCAAGAAGTTGTTTGTTCTGTGCGAGACCTCATTATGAGTTTCCCCCATATCCTGGAAATCATAGCCTATAATGGAATAGATCAGTTTCAGCAAGCAATAATTACATGAGGGAAGCTAGAACAGCCTGTTGAGAGTTGTGGGTGCCTGAGTTTCATCTACTGGCTACTGTCTCCAATTTACTCATTGGGAATAATGTTGGTGAAAAAGGGAAGATTTAGCTCCCGTAGGAAACACAGAAGTGCTGATTTCAATGGTTGCTCTTTGCCTATCTATTAGGTGGTCTCTTCCATCTCTATTTTCATGGAGGTTACTAAGGTGCAATGGTATGGATGCTTCCTAGCTGAACCAGGGGTCTGTGGAGACTGGCTGGTGATGTCAGAGCAGGTGTAAAACAGTTTGTTCAGTGAAAAATGTTTCTTTAAATACACAATTTCTGTGCTTCAGCTGATCTCTGAAAGTATTCTAATGGTTTTCTACTTGTAAGAATCTAAGCATAGCAAGTCTTGAATTCTAAAAAATTCCATTCAGCAGATTCCACTGTCTCTTTGCTACATCTCGCACAGTTTGGTTCTCCTATTAGTGAGAAAGAAGTCACTTAGCATTGTTAATTCCTTCATCTTATGACACTCCAAATCGTTGAATAATAAGAACCCATTGTGTTCTTTATAGTTATTCTGGGTAATAATAGTCCTAATAGTTATTTGTGTAATATTTTTTTATAAATTCCTCACCTCCACCCACAGTTTTTAATTCTTGGATGACTTGGGAAGAAGTGACTCACCATTGCCAGGCTAACACATTTTTTAATAACTTAACAACTTATGAACTTCTTAAGCTTTAAATACCTTGTGGCAGGACATACATATGTATCCTGTAACTATATTTAAAAGTCTTTTGCTTATTCTCTGTTGCTTTTATTCTTGATGAAATCTCTTGGACAGCCCAGTTGTTTTTGGGCCTAATATAAAACTGGAAAGTGCACGTGACTAGATACGCTTTTTACAAATCACAGATTTGATATAAATGGATATTCATGCAGCAATATCCATCATCTCAGATGGTGAGTAAAGGAGAGCCAAAGCCTGAGACGGGGGAATGAACAGCTACGGACCTGGAACAGGATAATGCGAATACCGCAAGAGTGCCACAGGAGCAGGGTTAACTAAAGGAAGGTGGATGGGTGTAGGACTGCAGCCTCTTTCCTCCTCTCATTCAGTCCACACTTTAGGGTTAAGAAGTATTCATAAGTTAGTTTTTTCAGTGTGAGTGGAGGGGTTTTTTTGGTTTTTTGGTTTGTTTTTTTTTTTTTTTTTCCTTAAAGGAAATTCTAAGAATATGTAAAGTTTGGTTCTGGATGGGAAACAATAACAAAACAGCAAGTCTACTACATTGGTTGGACTAAAGCCTTAAGATTTCTTAATCTTCATATTCACCAGGAACTCTGATCTGCATACTAACTGGCCCAGGCTCTTGGAAAGCTATGTGATCCATTTGATAATAAAATTCTAAAAAAGCTAGGTTTCTCTTGCTTTAGGATTTTACTTCGGAAATTTCATGTTGTGGTCATGTCTTTTATTCCCAATTTTGTCCTCCCAGGCAAGCCTAAAGTGTAAGGATGAATGGCTTTTGAGGCCTTCCATGTAACTTTGTTTGATCTCTCCATTGCAGTAAGCAAGCCAGAAAAATCTTGGCAGAGTTTCTCTCCCTGTTTCCTTCTTTTGGCAGCAGTTCCTGGTTGGAAGCAGTGGAAACATCAGCTTTGCTTTCCCTTTCCAATCTTGCTCTCTATCTCCAGGCCTAAATATTGTGATTCAGTTTGTTCTACCTCTGCCTTTCTCCTTTTTACACCATTCCTTCAGGGAACACTACCAAACTGATTGATTATTCAGTTATGTTATTCAAATACCTTCACTATGCTGGACCTCTGAAGGGTAGGATACCAGTACTCAGACAAACCACAGGTCACTCATAAACAAGGAGCTATTGCCTTTATGTTGTAGCCCTTTGCTGTTAGATTTCTATTGTTCATCTCTACCATGAAAATCTTAAGAGTACTAGTAGTATGATGCAGGGCTCTGCTCTGACAAGAGTAATCTTGAGTGAACTTCTTAAGGATGACTTAAGTAAAGGTGCAAAATTAGTAAAGCTAAAGACTGCATTATGTTTAGAACTGAAATTTAACCTGCACCTCCCTATCCTTTGGACTATTTGGGAAAGGAAATAAAATAACCAACCCTATTCTGGATGGCAGCAGACATTTTTAAATATTTGTAGAAAGAAAAATCTGGAAAAAACAGGTCTGAAAATTTGGAAATGGGATTCTTGCATACCATCCAAGGCTGGAGTTTGGTCCAGCTGAGGCCTCTGGGCTGCCAGCTTTTATGATGGATGGGCAAGACAGAATTCCAAAACTCCTGAAACTGCTTGCTCTGTCTGGGATCTTGGGGAGCCTGGAAAACATTTCACCTTGCTTCGGAAGCACTTGTCTACTTCTACTAATTGCCTCATTGTTTTCTACTCTGTTTTCTTCTTATCACTGTAATAAATGCAGCCTACTCAAAGATATCTTTTGCAGAACTTTCTGAAATGAGGCACAATTACTGAAAGCTGGTTCTTTGCTATTTGCAAAACTTTAACACCAGACAGATCTATAAGACCTCAACATCTCTCTTGTCTCAGGTGAATAATGAATCCTGTTTGATGACAGACTTTCCTAGGAACAGAAGCTTCTCCAGAAAGACATCAGATCTATTGGTTTCCAGCTGCTGCTATGTAAAAATCATTATCAGAGCACACAAGGGAAACCTAGTAGCACTGGCTGCTTAGCTCAATTAATGTATTTCTTAGAATATTCCCTAAAATAGTATGAACCAACGTGGACATAATGTGATTGCATTTGTGGCCCTTTGAAGGGAAAGGGCTGTAGTTCATTATTGACAGGATTTACTGAGTAGAAGTCAAGGAGTTCTATATAAAGGATCCCCAACATAACACTTCAGGATTTAGACTTATTTTGTTGTCTGCCTGCTCTTGGAAGAGGAGTAGATGGTACAGGGTCAGAAAGCCTTTCTCTTGGCAGGCAAATGGATTGCTTTCTCACTCTGTACAAATGGACTCAGTGTGTGCTAAGTTCCCATAACAGGTTAATTGCATTAATCATTTTAATTTCCCATTAATAAAGTAGCTGATGATTGGCTAGCAACACCTCATACTGCAGTCAGATTTTTGAGGTTGGAACAGAAGTGGTATGTGACAGGAGAATATCCTTGGATATATGTGGCTGAAATCTAATCCTTTAGACACTTAATTTAAATGGCATGAATTTCTTGACATCACTGACCTGGGTTGTGACTTTACAATGTCTCCCAGCAGTAGGCTGAGATGAGACTTCTCAGCCTTGGCATTGTGCCTCTTGATCTGATCATACCCTGCTGCAAAAAGTGCAGAGAAGATTGTTGTTTACTATGCTGGCCCAGCTGAGTTTGCTGCTGGTAAAAAGCAGGAAGAGACAGCAATGAACCAACACCCTCCCCACCTGTAAAAGGAGAGAATATTGGTTTCTGCTTCATGTGAAAATGCAGATTTTGTCTTTAGGCAGCCTTTGGAATAAGGAGACTTCTTGTCCCACCTTTCTCACCAAAAGAAGACCTAATGGGAGTCCCCAGATCTATCTCAGCAGCAGTGGAGATCTTCTGAAGATAGTAGATAATTATATTCTATTATCACAACTTATGTTTATTTCCTGCTCTGTCCAAAACAGCTAAAAGGAAAAAGAAAACATTTCTTTATGCTTTTAAAAGAAAACTATTACAGCTACTGGTATATCTGAGACTAAAATGAGAAACAGCCATTTGAGAAACTTGTAATTAATGCTCACTTGTTCTCGCCTTATTAACATTTTCCTCCCCCAACATCCACACACCTACACACGTAGCTGTCCTTCCCCAGCTCATATTAAATTCTGTCTTCTGGTGAAATGCTATATATAGTAGGATACAGAGCATGAATCTAGTAAGACTGTACTTGGTAATTCAATTCTGGGTTGTTTGTGTCTTATCCTTTATTGCTCTATTTTGTTCTAACTGAAACTTCAATATGTTGCTTGTATTATTTTATATTCCCCAAGTTTGATCTCTAATAGCTGGGTATGCCCAGAAGTTACTGACTCTCAGTTCTATTCCTTTCCTTAAGAACAGAAAGTTTGGGGTTTCTGTAGGCTTCAAGGCGCCATTTACAGTCTTCCAACTTTTTGATTGCAGTAATCACCTGGCTTTGCAATATCAGGACTTGCATGAAAGCATCCCATGAGGGCCATGTAGAGTGGATTTCTCTACATTCAAGTTGAATAAAATCCTCACTATTACCTCTTACATGAGAATGAATGTGGTTGGTCTTCAACTGGTTGCTGAGTCCTTAAATGAAATCTGTCTTTTTGTGTAACTTTACATTTTGTATATTTTTGATTCTAAAAAGCAAATCAAGTGGTGATCTACGATATACAATATTTTTCAGGTTCAAAAGTACAGCAGATGATGTTGGGAATTCAGATCTGAAATGGCTGGCACACTGACAGTAAGGTTTTGTAGATGAGTTTAAGAAAAAAACTTAATTTTTATGAAAATAAATTATAATGAAATTGGAGTTTTTGACACTAATTGTCAAAAAAAATGACTGGAAAATCTGAAACGTTTGGTTTGGCACAACAGTTCTGTCCACAGAATCCAATGGGGCACATCCCCATCAATTACTGTGAGATAAGGTTTTGTTTCAGTCTCTGAATTTACACTGTGTGGAATCAGTAAATGTTGTGAAAAAGAAGCAGAGGATAAATGCTGAAAGTGTGCCATTATTGTGAAGCTGAGGGTAGTATATCTTTGCAATAAGTCAATACTGCTCAAGAGATTGAAGTTACACTGACATTACTTACATTCAGGTGGCTGCATCCATGTCAGAGCTGTGCTCATCCATTTAAAAATGAAACTGAGATTTCTGGGGCTCTTACTATCCCTGTTGTTAATGAGATGAGCTCTTTTGTAGTGACTTGTCTCTCTGGTCCCACCAGAGGATTAGGGGAGGAACTGGAGCTGGTGGCTTTGCAGGCATATTTATTTCCTTCCCCTCTGAAACATGATTATGAAAATGGCTCATTGGTACCTTTTGAGCTGGCCTACATAAGTCAAAAGTTCTTACAGAACACAAACATATAGTTTTAAAAAATTTCTATTTTAATTGGCAGCTGAATTCTTATGAGCAAGTTGCCCAAGAGAGCTTGCTTAGAGAGACAGAGGCTGCCTTCTTGCTGGGTAGGAACATTAGCTGAGACACCTGAAACTCATCTTCAAGAAGAAGGGTCAGGATTGTGCTTGGATGAACAAGTATATTCTCTCTCATCATGGCACTGTGGCTTTTGGTGGTTTTGGTTTTTTTTTTTTGTTTTTGTTTTTTTTTAAATTTTTTTTTTAAACTTTATTCAGACTTGTGTGTTTCAGTGCTGCTCTCTCAGGAGTTTTCTTGTCACTTCCTGTGACTAATTACAATTCCCCTACAGTCACTGGCACACACAAATTTTTCTTAAAATTTGTGTATGGATCTTACATCACATCCACAAAGGCTTCTTAGACTGCCAACCTCAGCTGTGCCCTCAGCATACCTGCTGAGCTGAGAAGTCATGACTTTCTTTCGGAGTTTTTTTTCTCTATGCTTCATGGTTGATGTGTATTCATTTCATGTTTTCAGCTCTTCTTCCTGTGAGCTTAAAAACTTACTAGAAAAGAAACAAGGAACATGAAAGATGCTTATGCAAGTCCTCAGCTGCAGTTGTGATTAGAGCACTAGATTAATGATATAACCCTAAAAGGTGGCAGTGCCACAGATATGGCCACATCCGTTCACCAGACCTAGTGAAGGAAGTAGAAGAAAGTGTGGGGATGGCTCCAGCAAGAAGACTGCTCATCATTATGTCACTGGAGAAGCTGCCTCTGTGGTTCAACAGCTTGTGCTGTGGAGAGACAGCTTGAGACTTGAAGGTGTCTATCCAGATTTGAAGACCACCATGGTATCTCTGTGCTCATCTCCTGCATAATGCAGGAAAAACTTCATTTGAACAAATGTAGCTCTTCTCCCCAGCCTGCCTAATTTTATTCCTCTCCCTGAAGGCAGTGGCCTTCATTGCCTCTCTTCCTTGGTGGAATTTTCCTCATAATCCTTTATCTTCCTCACTCCTCCCCAAGCCCTGCTCCCCACTGGTGCAGCTGCCAGAAAGGCTGGGGTACAGGGCTGAGTCCTGCTGTGTTGTAGTGAGGAGGAACAAAACTGGGATACAAGCATTAAGCAGAGATCTCAGTG
This sequence comes from Petroica traversi, assembly GCA_025920805.1. NCBI lineage: Eukaryota > Metazoa > Chordata > Aves > Passeriformes > Petroicidae > Petroica > Petroica traversi. The sequence continues at coordinate 4,438,425 of JAHLSL010000012.1, forward strand.
GCACAGCTGCTGGCAGCACACGACAGCCCCAAGCATGTGACAACCCTTCTCTTGGCAGTAGGAGTCCTGTAGGCATGAGGTGGTAATTTAGGCTGTGGTGAGTGTTTGTTATCCCTTCAGACACAAAATAGGCAGATTACTGCTCACTGCAGGGTGCTGACCTGTCCTGCTCCAGGTTTATGTTTTTTTTAGTGTTTGTTTTGTCATTGGCATTGTATTAATACTAATGTTATTAAGGAAAACAAAAGCAGGAAAAATCACCAAGTCTAGTCTCTCTTGACTGCAGGCAGAAAGACAGAGAAGAGATGTTGGTCTGGAGAACATCTGCTTCTCTGGCTTCACAAACACCCTGTCATATGCAGGGTGGCTTTTGGTAATGAGGGTCAAGATTCAGTTCTGTCTAGAGCACAACAGTTCATAAGGATTTCACCATCCACATTGTCTGTTCATATAAATGCTAATAAGATTCCTGTTTTGTTTTGAAATGTAGAGAGGATCTTTCTTCTTCACCCTTTAATTCCCTTTCCCCTGTTGTTTACAATCTTGCTTTAGCAGTTCAACCTGGTATTGCAGACAAGAAACACTTCAGAGTAGTGTGTGCTGGATGTGAGTGATTCAAACATGATCAGGAGAACTCTCTCCACTTCTTTGGACTTGTTCCATCGAGGACATTGGCTTTTCTTCTGGTTTCAGAGTTTTAGCACTGAGAAAAAAGCCTTATTCTACCCAGACAGGCTCTTATGTTTTACCCAGGCAGTTTCCTACAAAGATGGCAAATGCACCTTTAAGGCCTCCACAAGTGGCCTCTGGGGACTCACTGCTCAAAGAGGGCAAATCCAAGATAACAGCAGCATAGTTTCCGTGGGAGCCTGACTCCACTTAGGAAAGGATGGCGCTTTCCCCACAGTGTTGAGCTGGACCAGAAATAGAAGCAGGCTGCCTCGTGTACCACGTGGCTTTAATGACTTCATAACAATGACATGAGTAACCCTGTGAGTATGCTGTAAGATGACAAGAAGCTGGAGATAGTGCTGTACATGGTCTTCTCATTACTTATTCTAGATGCAGAAGGTAACCGGACATGAGTCCAAAAGCATTTAATTTAAATAAGGCCCAGCTCTTTTACATTATTCTGACGTGTGTCTTGGGAATATAAAAATTGATAGAAAGGAAATTAGAAAGGTCCTGCTAATAATATTTCTTATAGTTTTATTCATTACAGTGATCCAGAGGTTCCACTTTATCTTGGCCCAATCTCTGATCACACACATGCATGCATTAAAAAAAGGTCCTGATATCACAGCCTCAGATTATACATGACCAAATGATAGCTCTATTTTGAGTTTAGGGAATACTGCTATCCTCCTTTTCAAGCAGTAGAAGTGCTTAAATCCTTTGGGGCATAGTGATGCTCTTCAGATGATTTTCTATATGCATGTAAGTGTTCAGGTCAGAGGACCATCTTGGACCCTTCAGGTATCCATGGCACAGAAGAAACACTGAGTGAGCCTCAGAAAAGGTGGGGAAAAAGTCATAAAGGAAAGCTTTGAACACACAGCTATCTCGAGTAACCCTGAACAGACTAGAAGAGAGAGTCTTTTTAGATTCTCTGCTGATAGAAAGGTGCCAGTGAAGATGAAATCTCCTGTCGTGTGACGCCCTCAAACCCGGGAAATGGGACTTGGTGTTCCTTGTCAGAGAGCAGAGTTTCTATAATAGATACCAAGCTCCACTGCCAAATGCTTCCTCCTAATAGAACAATTTGCAAGATCCCAAATTTTGGGGAACTGTTGAGTTCAGAGAGAGTAGCAACACAGCTGAAAGTGTTATGTAAACAACATATGTTAGAAGTCTGATGTGTGGAGCTGGTTTGTTCCACACAAAGTGCTAGAAAACTGCATAGAACATAGGAGCCCAATTTCCCATTTACCAGTGCAAAAGAGCAGTAAAAAGCAGAAAAGTTAATCTCTACTTAACATGAAGTAAGACTATCTTTTTTCTCATAATTGTTTTTTCTATGGTTTTGTATATTTTTTTCTCCTTTTTAAAAAATAATTATTATTTTCTGTTGGATGTTTTAATGAAGAAAACCAGTATGTGAGTTGTATTTGAACGAGAAGGTCCAATCAGAATAAAATGTTAATAATTAGGTTTGGAATCCTCTAAAATAGCTTTTGCCATCAAAAACATGGTCATCAGGCCTAAACCCATTGTCTACTTGCCTACCATCTCTAGAAGAGGGGTATCCCTTGAGGGTGACTTGGCCCTTTTTAGAAGGATTTTTAAAATGAGCAGGATGGCTTGTCATCCAAAGGTGATTTTCTCTGTCTTTGTTACAGAGAAAACTGTGGATGACTGGTTTATTCCTACCCTTTATATAACTTTAATACCCTATATATACACACATTATGCTTACCCTTTATATAGTCAGAGTTAGCTGAGAAGCATCTTGTCCAAAAGTGTCTAAGAAGGCTGTGTTTGAGAGGCTGTCTGGGCAGAACTGATCACAGAGCAGTGCTGGCCATGTTGCTGCTGGGTGAGTGGCTGTTTTACAGTCCAGCCTTGCCTGACCTGCAGCCTGGGCAAGGCCATTTGCTTTCATGACACCCAACTCTGAGTTACTGCCACAGCACTGAAAAGTCCTCTGCAAGCTGTAATTTTTCTCAGTCTTGACTTGAGCTTTCTCAATTGATTGCAGTTTCTGCTTTGTCTTCAGATTCGTATTCAAGCACTGTCATATTTGCTGGTTTTCTTATGAATTGTGCTGCTGGTGTTCTGACAACTGAGTGCTGCCTTGGTGGTGGCGGCATTACTGCAGGGCATTTGTGCTGTGCCTGCAATGACAGGGCCTGACATTCAAAGCTTGGCTTCATCCAGTTGCTTGAGGGGGGATGAGAGTGAATTCTTGCCTTCAAGCTGCAGCTTTGATGCCAATCTTTTAAGGAAGCCTGCATCTCGGATGTGAGAGCTCCCCTTCTTCCTGCTCATTAGGTGGTAGGATCTGCTACAGTGGTTTGACTTTTACAATGCCACAGGCAAGAGCTGCTGCTGCTTTTTACATTTTTACCTGGATCATTGGCATTCTGCCTCTCTGCTTTTGAGACTTGGATTAGGTATCAGATTCAGGAGGAGGTTGTAACAGACACAGAAGCATGCAGACTGCTTTCCAAATCAGCCTTGATTAGAGATGAAAAATTAACTCTCTTACACATAATATATATTTATGAAAGCATTTTTCTCTCTGCAAACATTACCATTTTTACCAACTTATTATAAGCCAGTCACAACGGATCTTCTTTGTGTATGTATTGTTAAACATTCCTGCATTTTATTTAAATTTCTGAATGTTTATTTTCTGTGGGTGAGCTTTTTTTCGTTGTTGGTTTTTTCTTTTTTTCTCTTCCTGACTTGATTCAATTGATCTTGGTGCCTTGTTTCCGATACCTAGCACTTGTCCTGCAGAGGAGAGAGACAGAAATAGAATGTCAGATCCCTGCTTGGCTGGGAAGGCATTTGTTCCCTTGTGGAGATGAAGAGGGTGACAGCTACTCAAATGGTGCTGCAAGCAGACATGTGAGGGAAAACCCAAGCCAGCTGTCATTGCAAAGACACTGTAGCAACCTTATGCACCAGAGCAGTATGAAGAACTAGAAGATGGTTCAAAAATTCATCCACCCAAGTAAAAATCCCCTGTAAGCATGTGGATCTAAATGGAAACCTAGCCTGATACTGGGCTCTTTTTGGTTACAGGCCTCCCCAGTGAGCTAGCTTGCTGCCTTACTTCCTCCCTTTGCTACTTCATCCTGCTCCTAGGGGTGGAAAAAGGATTTTCTTCCTTTCAAGATTCCCACCCGTTAGTTTGACTATTTAAGTCTAATACTTCCCCGTTTCTTCTTACTCAATTGCTATCCTTAATAACCCATAGAGACATGGACATTTTTTTTTTTACTGCTGAGACCCAACATAATTTTAGACCATAAATAATACTTTTAAAGAACTTTTCAGAACTGTACTCAAGATTACTTCACTACATCTTTTCTCATAGTCATTCTCTTTAGCCCCACATGGCTTGTGCTCAAAGGCAAAAAAAAACTTTGAGTACCTCCCTGTCCTTTCATATTAGCATTTTGAACATGTTAATATATTTTGAGTCTACAAGTGGCCTCACAGTTTATGTCTTTTGAGAATTTCTGAAGAGAAATAACTTCTGGAACTCATGTCTTTGAGCTGTAGAAGTTGTGCTGAATGACCTGTGGGTTTGTTTTGGGTAAGGTGGTCTGTGATGGGATCTGTGTGAGACCTCTTTTGCAGGGCTTCCAGTAAATCACGCACAGTTCCACTCATTGTCCTCTGTGGTAATCCTGCCCAGCCCTAGATGACACAAAGCCAAAAGGTCAAGCTAGCCTCTGAGTTAAAAACCTAGAATGGTTTTACTGGAGCAACTGAAGCAGAGGTGATCAGGCATCCCTTGTGGTAGGGATCTCAGATGGGAGCATCTTACAGTGGGAGTGAGTAGCAAATGGATTTTGGGGAATGTGGCACTCCACTATCCCTGGATCTTTGTGACTATCATTGGGTGTGGGGGTACTTCAGTACCTGTCACTGGCATCAGGAATTGACAGAGACTCAAAAAAATATGAGCTCCTCTAGCTGTTGCTGCATATTGTCAGTGGGGCCTTTGGGACTGGTGTCTTTCAAAATGTCCTACCCTCCTTCCAGTAGCTTAGGATCCTAGAGTCCTTTTTGCATCCTGTTGTCAGGACTGTGCTCTTCAACAAGCCTTTTTCCATGGTATGGTACAACGCCTGGAAACAATTAAAGAGGGCACAGGTTCAAATGCAACCAAGGAGTAAATGCAATGGGAATTTTGAGATAACTGCAAAAGGTATCTGAGAGCAATGAACCCAAGTTCTCAATCATATGAGCACCTTTGGGTGCTCAATGACAGGTTGCTGAGGTTAAGGCAGAGTTTGTGTTATAATGCTTGGAAGTTTCAGTTGGGAACCAGTGCAAGACTATGCAAGCCAGCATCAGCACTCCCAGATTGATGCCCCCATCCCACACACAAAGGTATAAGCTCTGCCCTGGTTTAATCCAGGTGAAAATTTGTCAAAGAATTTCCCCTACTGTAATTACATAAGTCTAAATAAAGTATCTCTTTGAGCTCATCACAGGCCAAGTCTTGGCAGAGGCACTGTCGATTTTCATGCCTATTGAACATCATCAGACAGTTTTCCTGATGGCACAAAATAGCTGCTCTCAAAGCACTGCCCTACCTAAATTTGCTTAACTTGTGTCACGAAAGGAACTGCTGCACAATGGTGTGTTTCAGCCTTTGTCAGCCAGGGAAAGTTGAATCGTGGATAAAGCGTACGAACACGGAGTTGCACAAAATCAAGATAATCCAATATTTGCTGAGTGGTGCTTATGTGGCTTTTGTTGGGTGGTGTGCGTGCAAAAGGCCTGCAGCCCCAGTGAGATTTTGGAGTAGTTCTGTGCTATCAGGAGGGCCACTGGGATCTTGCCTGAGAAGCAGAATTTCTCTGCTGTGTTTATCTTCTCTTTGTTTGATAAGCAAACATAGATATTTTAAACTCTGCTGTATCCGTGTGGTTTTCTCATGGCTGTGGTCTTTCATACAGAGCAAAGGGTTCAACAGACTATTTGTTCCTGCTGTCAGATAACAAGCAAGGGCTGGCTGTACACAAGAAGATGGGGCTGGGGTCAGCTTGAACTGAAATTTGCCCTTGTTAGGTACCTGAGTAAAGACAAACCAAAATAACTTCTAGTTTTATGGTTATAAAATGGGGAGAAGATGGATCTGTCCTTATAAGACTTAGTGCTAGAAACCATCCTGTCCTGGGAGCATTTTTTCACTCTTGGCACTAAATGATTTTTTTCTAGTTCCATTTCTTAAAGCAATTTCATGCTTTGATAAAATATAGTAATTTTTCTATGTTGTATGTAGTAGAGTAGCCACTCTTGAGTAGACCGAATATATCTTGTTGCCTCCCTGTCCTTGCCGCAATAAGAAATACCACAAGTGATTAGTCTGCAGTATGGATGAACTAATTAGCTTTTCAGTTTGGGGAACAGAAACATTTTAAAATGAGAGCCTCTGGAGCCATATCTCCCTCCCTAGCAAAAAGTTGACTAATATTCACAGGAGCACTGTGTTTCTATTTTTTTTTTCTCTTTTTGTCTCTCCGTGTGTGTCTTTAATTTACTGTGCAATTTAACAGAGCCATTTAAATTCACTGGATTTATCATGTGCTCTGTTCCACCTGGGCAAAATGGAACCATGCAGAGCAGAGGTTCATCATACGGTGATGGTGGAGGTGAACTGTGGGTTGGGGCAGGATGGCAGAAATTAGTAATCAGAAGCCCCACAATGTTGATTGTGCACTCACTGCTCTCTGCAGTGGCTGCTGAAACAGCTGGACAATGCAGAGCAGCACAAAAAGGCATGAGCAGCTTGTTCGAGGGAGACCCAGGCCAGCTTCTTGCTGCTCCTGCTCTGGATTGAGTATAAGGAGGAATGAGCTTCCCCACTCTGCTGTGCAGCTAATGTGATGCCTCAGTACTTAAAGATCTTCAGATAAAAGGTACAATTAAGTCTTGGAATGATTCTGTAACTTAAAAATGGTTGAAACTCTGCTTAAACCCAAATTTAATTAACTTTGTTTTAAACAAAGATTATTGTAAAAGCTTTATCCAGCTGAAGCTTTATCTGCCAAGTTTCACTGCAGGCTATGCATTTGCATAGCAGAGTTTTACACACTCCTGAAATTTGTGGTTTGCAATGGGAAACCTGGCAGACTTGGTTATATCAGCATTAACAGACATTCAGTATAATTGGAAATACTGTCCCTTGCCAAAAGGTGTATCCTAAGAGCTTAATAGATTTTTTTTTCATCAGGTCCTCGTACTTTAGTGAAGATTGAATCTGAATTTTTACCTGAGCCTTATGTGGCTCTGAATTCCACCTCCTGCATCTTCTACCGTGAGCTTGGGGTGAGAATGCAGCCCTCCAATTTAAGAGTAATGCCCAGTTTCTGCCCGATTTCCCAGTATGGCCTTGTGTATGTGAGCAATGGCCAAGGACATTTTAGAGCACCCCATTTCTGAGGTCAAGCAGTATGATGCCCTTTGAAAATCCCTATGTCAGGGAAGAAAGGCAGAGGAGGGGTGGGAGGGATACTCATGTTTCACAAAGTCCACAAACTGCAGCCAGACTCAAAAGTGCTTAAGTACAGGTTGACTGCAAAAGGAATTCAATATTCCCATTCTCCAGAGTGAATGACGCTGATCAAAGAAGCTGTGTCTGAAAAGACAAACTCTCTCCTGTCCCCTTCACTTCCAGACTTGAAGGAAAAAGTATAAGAGATCACTATGCTGCAGGAACTGCCAACCCTCATTTCTGTGGGGAAAACACCTTATTTTTCCTGCCAGCCTTCTTTCCTCATATCAAAATTGAATTTATTTTTATAAAGGGAAATGCTTAACTTTACCAGCCCTGTAAAACTGCCTTCAAATAGGCTAAGACAAAGAGTAGGAAAAAACCCCAAAACTAAAAGCTACTAAAAAGCTCTGAACAAAGCTGTAAGTGCAATTTCTGGATAGAGGGGGGAGAATCTAGCACAGAAGTGCAAATCTGTTCCTGTCTCTGAGCTTCCAACCATACCATGATACCTGTGCTTGTCCCCAGGCAGCTGCTGCTGTTGTCAGAGTCTGGCGAGGCAGACCTCTGGTTTGACAGAGGACAGACATCATGTTGCCTTACCCTGGTAAATGGGAAACAAGATGTTGTTCCTTGTTGCAGGGAAAATACAGGTGCACCATGTCACGGTCCTGCCCATGTCATCTCTCCCTCAGAGGACTCATCCTGCACACTTGGCTTTCAGGAGCTGGTAAAGCTGCTAGTGCTGAGCCCCTTCCTGGGGAGCATCCTGCTTTTCCTGCAGAGCAGCTCCAGTCCGGGAATGCTCTTTGGGGCCATGGTCACCTCTGTGGTGTCTTGAGGTGGATGTTTAACAAGAGAGGAGAGCATAGGAAACACTTCTGGGCAGGGAGAGAGATACATTCCTCCAGCTCTTAGAAGGATCCTCAGAGAGGTTTACATTCAGAACACCAAAGCTGAGAATATAAAAGTGTAAAACTGCATCAGATCAAATAGTTGTAATTATAGCAAGCATATGAGACAAAACCCATTGTCATTTTATCTCTCTAGGGACTCCACACTTTTTGTTTGAGCCCTATTATTGGTGAAGTATGAAGTCTAAAATTATAATAATTAAAATGATTATAAAATCTTGGGGATTGTAATTTTTTTTTATATAGCTGGGAACAGGCTGTTCATTACTGAACCAAAGATTTGGCTTTAAATTCACATCAGTTGAAAAGATAGCAAGAGGGGGGAGTGTGTTGATGTGAATGCAGTGAGCATGCCTGAGTCCCCTTTTACCTTTTTCAGGCATTAAAAAGAACAGAATTGTGGTAAAGGATGGCCTGAACAATGGGGTGGAGATGTGTCACTGCTTGACCTTCTGGGAAACTGCTGGTGACTTCTACTTTGTAAATACTGACTGGATAGCTCCTGCAGCCCAAGGCTGACGTGTGGGAGCAGGCAATACTTTTTTTTTCATTTTCTGGAAAGAGAGGCTGAGGCTGAAAAATTGAAGAGAACCACTACAGCTATCAGCAATTGGAGCACAGGAGCCCTCAACGTCAAGTGCACCTTCACTATTTTACTTTACAATGTGTGTTTTATGCTGGTGCTGCTTCTTGTTGCAAAGGGCCATCACATCCTCATATCAGAAAGTGGGGTGTCTCTTGCTGGGGCAGCATCCTGTGCCAAATGTGGTTGCAAATCTCAACGAGTTGACTCTGAGCTTTATAGGTTGCCAGGGCTCAACAGGGTAGCTCAAAGAGAGAACATATTGAATGCCTGATATTCAAAATACTTTTCATTTTCAGATTGGCGCAACTTTTGGGATGAAATGGCCCCAAAATGTCAACCATGTCAGTTCTGTGTCAGAAACAAATGAAAGCTGAGATGAGTGTTAGCTTTGGGCACCCATCCAGAGCTGTGGGAGAGAGGAGGAAATCTATCCCATAGATTTCAAAGAGCTCATATGCCTCCTCTAGGACTCAGTGTCTGTCCTTTGCTGGATCAGGCCCACCTCTGTGAAGAAACGGCTAGGTAGCAACAAGGGGATGGAGGGGGAGAGGAGGAGAAAGGAAAGGGAATCAGAGAAACATTGATAAATTCTATTTAGTGAATAACACAATACATGTAGCAGCACAATGGCCTTTTCTGCAGGCAGATTATCCCAGCCAGAGTCTTTGCTATATTAAAAAGGGGGGGAAAATAGAGCACCAAAGAAAAGGAAAGGCGGGCTGTACAGCAGCAATCAATGCTGCCCTTTGTGCTGCCTGACATTTGAGGGACTTGTTATCAACGATTGCTGGCTGCTTTATCTAAATGTATCTCCCCAGCTGCCAGGCACAGCGCTGATAGGCAGCGGGACGTGCCGATGGCCCCGGCTGATAGCGTGGCCGCCCAATTCACCCGCCAGCCTTGCTGCCAGGGGCAGGATGGCTTCTGTCACACCGCTGGCATGCTGCATCTCCTCCCAAAGGGGGAGAAAGGACCATTTCTCCCTCCTCCCCTCCTCTCCATGCTTACCAGCCGCTTGTCTTTTTAAAGGAGAAGGAAAGGAAAAGAGACAGTCCAAACAGGACCAAAATTAAAAAAAAAAAAACCCTAAAAAAATCAAATAACATGGGATGAGAAAGTGATGTTTTGTGGAAAGGAGAATTTACTGATTTTTTTTTTGATTCTCCTGCAACAGCTCTGTCAGCTGCTGCTTAGGCAGAAATTGCCATATATGTGCTTGCCTTCTCTCTCCTGCTTTACTGTAAAAGAGTGATAAGAATAATCTAGTGCTTGGCTGCTAGGTTGACTCTCAGTGTGAAAAATGCCAGTCTAATTTTTGTTCATGCAACGTGTATACTTGTGTCTATGTAATGTGAGGAGCTGTATGCACAAGTTTGCCTGCAATTACTATTAATTTTTAAGACTGGAAGATGATGAATGGACATAAAATAAATGTTAGCTTGTGGCATCTCCTAAATCCTGGAGGGTGTATGTATTTAGAAGGAAATAAAAGTGTTTCAGTCCACTTCCATCCAGAAACTATCTGATCTTAGGTGTAGATGCTGTTTAAAACCAGTTTAATTATTCCAAAAGTGTAGCCAGTTATTGACACGCTCTAAAGTACGAAAGCTCTGAATTTGTGTGGCCTCTTATTCCAAGAGACAGCTTAAATTATTGCCTTTACAGCTAAAAAGGTTTTGAGGTCTGCATGGAAATGTCAGCTCATAGGTTTGCAAGTATATTTACTCTTGCTGGGTGCTAATGAAGCCATTAAAAATGCAATAGGGCAAAGCTGAAAGATTTCTTAAAAATTACCATTTTCTGATGTCTGTGACTCCTCCTGGTGAAACATTTGGAAACAAAGTAACCTAGAAGCACAATAATGGAGGACACTGTAATAACTGATCTACTTTTAATGATTCTTTGCCAAAATCTGAAAGTGATCAGAGCTCTCAAAAAGTAGATAATTCCAAGAGAATAGAATAAATTCTTATCTGTTTTGTGTCCAGCTGTCTTGTTAATTTGTACATTAAGCACAAGTTTATCAGGTACAAACCTGATTTTAAACTGTATGCACATTGCTATTTTGACCATAGTTGGAATATGTTTCATGTACTTGTAGTAAAAACTAATGTTGGGGGGGCATTTTGAGGAAATTCAGGCCTATTTGAAAGATAATTTTCTTCTGCAATCACTTACAGCTACTTGCATAAAAAAAAAATAAAAACAAGGAGAAGAAAAGCAAACATGCTTTTCTGGGGGTGTAACATACCATAGAAATCCCCCTGAAGAGCCAGAGCAAAATCCCAAGTACCAATAGCAAGATATTAATAAAATACAAGATTTGCCTTTGAAAAATGGCACAGTTTTGTCTGGGTCATGGAATTCTTTGTGGAGCCAATGCTACTGTTCTGCATGAGAAATAGGAACAAATTCTCTATGCAGTGTTCAGTGATCTTAAATGGAAGATGTTCTGCCTACCTTCCTTCATAAGTTATCCAGAAGTGCTTTTAATAAATAAGTGCTGTCCAGCACTGGGTGCCTTTGCCTTTCTGCCCAACAGCACTGAGCACACCCCCTGTTACTCCTCAGCCTTCTGCAGGTGCAGGCAGCACAGCTCGTAGAGTACAAGCTCAATGTGCACATAGTATAACCTTCCCGAGCATTTCTCTTTCTGTGGCATTAGGAAGCCAATTCCTCCCAAGAGCATGTTTATATCAATCTAAAATTCATTTCAGCTGAAATATTTATGATTTGGTGGGGGGGAGGCCGGAGCTCTGGGTGTAGAGTGTGATCAGATCAAGTTTGCTTCAGCTGGCAAGGTTGCCACAAGTAGTAATCTCTCTGTCCCTCCTCCAATACCTAAATGAGCATTTATTCCAAGCCCTTTCTTAATGCTGTAACATAATTCATTAGGACAGCCTTAATGAGCTGGTAATTAGTCTGGTGGGAGGGGGGTGAGGAGGGGAAATAGAAATGCTAGACAGAGAGAAAGTCGAGCAGGCTGGGACACCTTAAAGAGCCCTGAGAGAGCCTTTTGTCAACAAAATGGATCGGGCTTGCAGGCAGTAAAACTTTCAAATGACCTTCGTGTCAAAATATTAGGCAGCTATTTTTTGCTAGATGGTGGTTTCATAAACATAAAAAGCGCACATATCATTCAGAGTGTCGTAAAATTTGTCTCAAAGATGCGGTGTTTCCTTCCCTCTTTTCTTTTTCCTTTTTTTTTTTTTTGTTGCAAGACAAATATCACCTCTGTGTAGCATGAATGGGGGATGGGGTAAGGAGAATGGCATCTAATATCACAAACTTCTACTTAGTCTGAGAATAATGGTAATAGCACCTCATCTTTGTTCCAGTGGTTTTCAGTGCTTGATCTGTCTTTTTGGGGGGTGGGGGGAAAGTAAAATATATACCATAGTATACATGGTAAAGACAGATATTGAGATGGTCACATTTTCACTTGTAAAATTCAAGAAAAGTACATAGATGTTTATAATTTATGGCAAGAACTAGATGCTAATATTGCTCTGTGATTTAGAAGACAGATGTGGTATAATAAATACATAAAAAACAACAGCTCATTTCTGCAGAAGTGAAGCATCAAAACAGTTGGCTATTTAAGTACTTTTTCTTCTGTGAAGTCTTTATTTCCAAGGTTAAATTTTGGCATGAAGTTGAAGGGTAAAGGGGCAACTACCACAAGGCAAGGAAATGATTACTTGAAGCATCCCCTCATTTTGCATTGTCTTTAAGCTCCTTCTTTCTGTCCCCTATCTAACAAGCCCCAGAGCAGTGGGACTTCTGTAACTTGGATAAGTAGTAGAATGCTGATAAGACATCACTTGAGTTGAACCACAGGAATGTACAAGCAGAAATAACCAGAGTAAATAGCCAACTTAATAAAGGCAAAACCCAAGGAGATAGCAGAAGGACGGAAAAATTGACTTACTGCTCTGTCGTGGGGTTAACTATTTCTTTCTCTGCCATCTCATCACACAATGCAGAAATGGCATGTTGTTCCTTCTTTGCCTCCTGTCTTTCAACTGAATTTCCCCTTTGACCATTTGAACCATTTGTCACTTGTAAACAGCCATTACAGGTGATGTACTGGCAGCCAGGCCACTGCCAGGAGCCCAAATCTTCCCCCAAGAAATAGCCATGACAGGTGTTCACAGAGCTTGAATAAGGGAAAGCCAGGGCTGGGCTTAATGAACATCTGACCTAGTCAGCCACCCACTTGTGCCTTGGTGCAATTGCTCAGAATTTAAACAGATATCACATGAAGTGTTTCTTATGTGGCTGGAAGTATCAGGGCTGATCCTCAGACTTCCAGGTCCTAGTAAGTTCCCATCTCTTTGGTGTGCCAAGCAGAATTGCCTGTGGCCAGTTAGTGGCAGAGGCTGGAGAATGGCTGGGTCTGTGCCCACTTGCAAAGGCCACGTGGGACTGGCTGCCTGGGGGATCTGCACTTTCATGGGCTTTCCCTTTGAGACCTGAAGGCAATCTTTCCAACATAAACCATGAAATGCAAAGACAAATTTAAACTAGGGTCAGACAATTCTTGACTTCTCCTCATAGACCAGAGCAGAACAGGAAATTTTTTAGTGGCTTATTTAACTCTCTGTGGTTTACACTGCTCTTTTCTCCATTATGTGAAAAATAAAGCAATTTGGGGTTTTTTTTTCCCTCCCCTCTACTTTAATTATTCTTAAATACTTTGCTACTGTTATAGTGCTCTGTCAGAACTGAATATGGACCACAGTCTCCTTTGGAGGACAAGTTTCTGAGTTAGTAAATGAGGTCCCTTTTAAATTTTTTTTTTAAGCTAATAAAAAATATAGAGATTCTGTAAAATACAATGTAATTTACAGACACATATTCAGGAAGATTCCAGGTGTGATCAATTTACCATGGGGCAAAACATTGGTGTTGCCCTCCAGTGACAATGAATCCATATTCAGGATGATCCAGGCCCACAAATAGAATGTCAAAGCTCAGTAATGAAATTGGATCTGTACATAAGGTGCAATGTTTCTGATACACAGCACACCTATGACATACTGTCCCCTCCCCCCCCAAAAAAAAGCTATCTCAAAAAATCTGCTTTTTACATAATGGTTGAGACTTGTAATGTTCTATCACGTGGATAACAGGTGAGGGTGTAATCTCTGCTTACCCCTTCTTATTAGAAGCTTTTTATTTGATTATTTTTTTCCCCCCCCATAATAAAATTTGTTTACTTTTATTCTCCAAACCTTGATTTTGGGGAATTGACTGAAATTTTCTCTGCTGGGTGCCTGCTGCAGAGTGAAATTAATCATTCTCAGGAAAAACAGATTTTTGAAGGGTTAAGGGAAAATTACGTGCTAAATTCTGGCATCTTCTCTTTGCAAAGACCTACTGTCACCAGCCAAGACTGACAGCTTTTTAAGATGGGTCTTACATTGTTTTTAGAAGGATATCTTCTGCATCTTTTTCTCTGCCTTGACAAATTTAGCCAAATTCTTCTGGTTTTGAAAATCTGTAGCATGTATACACTCGAGAAACATTTTTCAGGTGACGGGAAGTTGTCTTAAGGAGAGGAAAAATAAAGTCGGCGAGGAGAGGAAGATAGAGAGAAAAGCTCAAGGGAGCTGAAATGCTGTTGTGAAGGAGGCTGGGACTGCACATGTGGGATCAGGCAAGTTTTGAAGAATACACAGGGAATGGAGCTGTTGACCTGGCTTGCCAGACAGGAATTAATTGCCTGTGTTTAAGTGTCTGAGGAATGGAGGAAGGAAAGACCTTGGTGAATGGAGAGAGATTGTGAGGAAGAGGTTGGATAGATTAGAGCAGATGGTCTTATGGTGTGTCAGTAAATGCAGTTATCTCTGTCCATCGCAGCAAATGCCTCCCTCCCTGCTCAAGAGCACCTGGAAAAGCACCTCAGGTACTTGAGTTTTAGGATTTGTCTGCTACCAGCAAATAACCACTGCATCGATTGACAAAGCCTTCCACCCCCTCTGAAAAATCAAATCGAGTTCCAAATTAGTGGTTCCTTTTAGCTTAATATCCCCATGACTTGCTTCTATGTACCATGGAAGTAAATTAACTGTGAATTAGTGCCAGAGCCACAAGGAACTCACACAGAAGTTAATAGTTCTGTCTTCATAGCAGGGACTGAATAATGTGCAGCAACATAAAAGCTAGACGAGTACAAAGAAGAATACAAACAAAATATTGTAGACATGTGGCCTGTGCTGAGGCAAAAGTTCCCAAGGCAAAATATACGATTATATAATTTAGAGTGGTATCCTGATGCAGTGGCAGTGAGGAAAGGCTCGGCAGGCATCCTTCATTCCACTGTCCTAGCTCTGCTTTGCCCCTGAATAATGATCTTTAACTTAGCCATTTTGTGAGATATATTTATCATTGCACTTTCCACCTACCTCCTGCACAGTGTTGAGTGTCAGAATTCACTGTACACCATCCCTCAGTAGCAATGTTATTTTTCTTGCTCTGGAAATGCCAAAGATAAAGTTGCCCACATAACCGCAACTCTGGTCCCCTGTGTAAACACATTACGAGACAGTCTTTAATTACGTGAGTTTATATTTATTTTTTTTCCCCTGCTGCATGTGCTCAAAGACATCTGGCCATATCATTCAAAGTGTGGCCCAGGCCGTATTTACTTCGTATCATCCAAAGAGTGTGCTGAATACAAAATTATTGATTCGCTCTTGGGTGTTTCAGCTGTGCTTTCAACAGAACGTTTTGAGTACTTAATAGACGCATGTGGATTCAAATTCACAGCACCCCTGTGAGACAAGAAGGTGACAATATTCCCATTTTACAGATGGGGGGCTGAGTCACAGGGAGATTAAGGTCAAAGGACCCACTGATTTTGGGGCCCCAGTTTGATGTTTCAGAGTGCTTAGTGTTTTTATAGCTCCATATATGTTCAAAGCACAGCTCCCAGAGACTTCAATTACAGCTTCCAGCACTCAGCACTTTGCAAATCAGCCCCCAGGGTTTCAAGTCAGGCATCCAGAAAATGAGGAACGCACAGTTAGTGACCACCTGTGGTTTATAACTTGGCCAAATGTGTGTGGATTTTCATGGTAATAGCAAAAGGCACCTCTCTTATTCCTGGGTGATGCTTTTCCCTCTCAGTCGAGCCAACTGATCCCTGCAGTAAAATACAGAGTGCTGCTAAGGTCTCTCAGTGGAGCAGTCTTGCACCCTGTGGAGGAGAAATGCAAGGGGACCATTGTTATTACTAGCAAAACAGTACTGCTCTCTTTCATGTAATTTGTGGCAACAGCTGAAATCTGCTTTGTTAAAGTTTTAACATGGCTTTTCGCATTCTAAGGCACAGCAATTTGCCTTCAAAGTCTTAAGTCTCAACAGACAAACTGTGAAAAGTTATGAGAGGCTAAAGTGTGACCTTAGACTGGGAGGTAGTGGGCATCACACTGCAGGGGTTGATGTCTGGTCTATTTCCAGTGCTCTCCAGCTGTATCCTGAAAGTGAAGGGGTGATACACTGGGGCCAGTGCTCTGCTTCTGCATAGCACTGCCGTGGGAAAAGGAGTATTTTCAGCTGTGCTCAGTCTGGAGCAAATTTTTATGGCAGTCTGATAAAACCCCTAGAAGTGATAATTTTAATGGAGACCTCCCTGGTAGACCACAATTATAGTTATGTAAGTGGTTTTCATTTAAAAAAATAACATTTAAAATTTGATCAACGTGAAGCTGAAATGCACAGGCATAGGTCACTGCCTTTAATAGAATTAACAGAAAGATAATGGTGAGCATGGTAGGGAGGATGCATTTTATGAATGAAGTAATAAATATGATTTATTTTCTTAAAATACGGAAAGGTGAAATTCAATTAATCTCAGGATTTTATCTGCATCCACACCTTGTTCTCTGTGCTGGCAGATGCTTATTACAGAATAAGGTGAAACAGCTGATGAAATGAGTTGCAGGTTGCTTAACTTTCACAAGGAAATATTTGAATCTCAGCATACAGAATTGTGTAAAATTGGGATAAGCTCTGGTGTGGGAAGAAGAAAAAGCATGATGCACTGAAAGGTGCAGGTGATTTGGTCAGAGAGAGGAAAATTTTTGAGAATAGGTCCTTGAGAACTTGTGAGATCCCAGAAAAACTCAAATTATTTCAAAAGAAGTCAGTAGAACTGGAAGGAAGACACGAGACACTAGGAATGGGCCACTAAGAACCCACAAGAATCCAGTTTCCTTGGAGGGGCAGTACGTGTGAAGTAATGGCTGCTCTTAATTTGCTGAGTTTCTTGTTTACTGTGAGCTCACATTGCTGCTGATGAGTCTGTTCCTTAGCAGCAGCATACTTCACTTGTTAGTTTTTCCACTGTTCTAAAAAAAAAAAAAAAAAAAAAAAAAAAGAAAGGGACAGAGTCAGATCTCAAGGTGACTCTTCTTGTATTGGCAATACTTAAAATCCAACTTCTATGTTCATGCTTGTCATTGCCATCACAGGCCTTTCAAAGCGCAATGGACTCTCCAGCACCATATTTATTATCATAAAAGCTTGGTTATGAGGAGGAAAACTTAGCCCTCAGAGAAGGCAGTAGGCAGATTTCTCCCTACTATTTCCAAATAGTTCACCTTTTCATCTCTAAGTTGGAAGGTATGTTCTGAAGAACAACGTGTGAGACCATCCCTTAAAATTATGGGAAAAGAGAAAATATATCCACAAGCAATGGAGCAAGGAAGAAAACATCTTCCTTGCCTAAGCTTGGTTGAATCCTGTTCACCTGTTTTTAGCAGCTACCTGAAATTACTTGCCCTGGGTAGACAAGCAGAATTTTTTCCCTGGCTAAGTTCAGAGGACTTGGAAAAGAGGCAGCCAAGGAAGGAAAGAAAGGAAATAAACCCAAGTAAAATAAAGTCTTTAGCCTCTCTTAACAGCAGTCCTTTACATGCTGCTTTTAATACGCTTGCATTTATGACATTAATATTTGTGCTTCCTTTCTGTGTAATTGTGTGCATGTAGGCTGAAGGAAGACTATGAGTACCTGAAAAATGCTGAGGCTAATTACAGCAGTGTGAAAGTAAAATAATGAGAGCTTGAGAATGTGACTGATAAGCAGTTAGATAATAGACTAACAAGCAGGATGTCTGTAGTCCATCAAAGGGCTAATGAAGGTCTCTATGTTCTCTGCTATTGCCTGAGGAGAACGTACCGATGGAAAATATCCCAGAAATGGCATATAAGGATATACACCATGTACTGACTGCGTGGTGATATAACAATTGGATTCAGTGAGTGCTTAACCTATGGATAAAGTAATTACTCAATTATAAAGTGCACACTGGACACTGATAACCAAGTGGGACATGCTTGAAGGAAATGTTTGCAAAGGAGGTGATGCTTGGTGTAACCTGCCCCCCTGAGCTGGGCTTGCAGCCTTCATTGGTTTCAGTGCCCCAGGAAGGTGGCACAGCAGTACTGGTGTGGACTGGCGCCTGGGGGTGGCTGTTTTGGGAACAGGAAATGGAGCTGCTGCTCTTAGAGTTAATGGGGGCATCTGGTTCACATGCTCGTGTGCAACCCCCCATGTGTCACAGTAATGCAAGAGGGCCTTTACTGATAACAGCTCTGTGAACATTGATATCTCTGCTGTATTTTCAACCTCTGTTGGACTGGCTGACTTTTCTTAGTAAACATGCAAATTCTGACCCTTTGGGGTGACCTGTTTCAGACAGGGAAATTGGGGAGCTAAGCACTCTGGCAGGCTCAGAAAATGTCAAGAAAACAAAAGAACAAACAAGCACACCCATGACCAGAAAAGATTAATAAAAAAAGACATTTTGGCCATTTGGTCATAAATAGTACTGTTCAATAGCACAAGAAATCATGCAGGCTGTGCAGGGAGACATAAAACCACTGAATTATGTATTAATATGTCATATAAAAGGAAAAACTACTAAAGAAATACTGTTGCAAAAATAAATAAAACCACCATTAAAAGTGAACATGTCCCATTTGGTCAGTTATGCCAAACATAAAACAAGAGAAAGTGCCATTTGGAAGTTAACAACACTTTTAATTTTACTACTGACTTTTCCATTATAAACCATACAAAAATGTGGTTAGACCATAGGCTGAGGAATTGATTTTATGTCTGTGCTCATCTAAATCAGTAGGCTTTCAAAATATGTAACTAGACCAGTATCTCTCTGTATATATATGTATGAAGGAAGAGGGAATAAAGAGTTGGAAAACTAAGGTTGTGTAAGATGGCCAGTGCTAAAATGGAGCTGTTACCCTCTCAAAGGGACTGTTTGGATAAAAGGAACCAGAGTTGAAATCTGCTGGTGGTGGCCACATGGCCAGTCTTCTACAGCCGTTTGGCCAGCAGAGGTGGGATGTGTGAACACATGGAAAAGCCATGTCCTGCTTGCAGCGTCCCAGGCTGTCCAGCACAGTGGAGACTCCGCTCAAAAGCACCCGGGGGATGGTGTGGCCTCGCTCAGGTTTCAGCTTGAATTTCACTCTGTCCCTCAAATGTCTCTGCTTTTAATGTGGGACAACAGGTGCCGTGGCAGGCCAGCCTTGTGGAGCCAGCTCTGGAAGAGTGATAGGATCTGGGAAAGGGGCTGCCCACATCTACACAGCTGGGCTTGCTCTGGCAGGGCACCAGGGCTGCCTCTTTGTCCCTGCAGGACATGGGGGTGGCTGTGAAGTGTTTCCATCAGGTCTGGGCAGCTCAGGGGTGGCACTGCTTTTGTTCCATCAGTCCTTGTGAGCTCCTCTCTGCTGGGAAGGGCAGGGCTGAGGAGCCTCTCTGCAAGGGTGGCTCCTCTTGCATACACACCTCGGGAGGGATTACAGTGAAAACAGAAATAGGGGTGGAGAAAACATTTTGCTGGCAGGAAACGCTGACATGGAAACTGCTGGGCTGCTGCTTCATTAAATACACTGTCCTGCCAGAATTGCATTGCAGATGTGCTCCCAGTGTGTTTTGAACAGCAAAACTCCCTTTGGTCAACTCCACTGCTCTTTGCTTGCTCTTCTCAGCCCACCTGCCACGGTGCTGGCAACACATCTCTGTTGGGAGAGGAGAGGAGAGGCTGGGAGTGTGGCAGGGACAGCTGGGGCTGGGCACGGTGCCCCAGTAGTGCCTGTTCCCCTTTCCCTGTGTGTTCTGCACTGGTGGAAGGCTCCAGACCAACATCTCACAAGGGACAGCAAAACCTGCCAAAGCTCATCCTTCCTTGTGGGGCATGGGGATGCCTGCACAATGCTCCACAGATCCACAGTGTCACCTCTGCAGAGGGAAAAGGGCCTGGCTGGGCTGTGGCTTCAGTATAGACTTTCAAAGGTGGTGATGCAGGATCATTTTCAGCAGACCCCTTCTCCAGTACCAATAAAACATGGAGCTTTTGTTTTGTTATAATTTATAGGTCTGGGACAGTGTTACAGAGCATGAGAGGGGAGAGAAAGACAAAATAGAAGGCAAGTATGTAAATAATCACAGTTAATCTGAAGGTCTAATGGCCTGCCTGCCTTCCTGCTGTAATTTACCATATGCTCTTAGTATTCGTATGAGGTTCCCTGGCTCACGTGTTGTTAGTTTATGTAAGTATTCACAGACCTTTGGCAAATTTGTATTTTTATTATATAGAAGCTAACATTTAGCTTTCTTGTTGCGTGTTGGTTGTAGCATATGTTAGTGTTTATGTTGCAGGGAAAATGAATCTCTTGACTAGAAAATATCTCCTTCTACTCTTCTAGTGATTTGTTATTTTGACCTTTTTTGTAATGATGTTTTGTCAATAGCAAAGCTGAGTGGGATGGACCAGGTAAAGGCTAGTCATTTGTGTGTGACACACGTGCTATATCATTTCTTCTGGGTTCTTGAGGGGATAATCACATCCAGGTATGACTCAGAAGGTCAGCCTCAATTGGAGGGAAATGATTTCTCAGAAGTGAGTATGAAATAGGAAATAGTTTGTTTTTTTCCTTTTTCCTCCCCCCTTTCCTCCCCCCAGTTTAAGTTGGAAAAACCTATGTATGGCAGGGATGCTATGGCTTTTTATTTTCTTCGTTTTCTGTGTATATATGTTACCCTTAGCAAATTTTTTTTCAAGACAATTTTATTTTTAGCTTTTCTTAGACAAATCTTCAATTTTTTCAGTGGGAAATATGTTTACATCATTGATATCTGTTTTCTCCAGGGCCAGTAAATAGGATCCCACAATATGTTATTAATGGACCAAGGCCAATATGACATGCTGTGATTTTCCACAATTAGTGAGGAAAAAACCTCTTAACACTAGCACAAGTTTGAAGTGCTACAAAATTTTGAGTCTCTTTTTTCCCCAAAAGCCTCTGTGAGAAATGGAAAAACTTCTCTGAACTCCATGGTACCTGAATTTGGCATGAAGCTTAAGCCGGCCCTAGTGGCTGGCATGCAGCCAAAGGAAGAAGGAAGTCCCTGCACTGTTCTCCTCTTGTGTCCTGAGACTGAAGTGTGTCCTCTGTAGTCCCACGACAGGAGTGAGTGGGCACAGCTCAGAGTAGCTCTCTGGGACTGCTCACATGTCTGGAAAACCCATCTGCATGCAAAAGGGGAGAGTGGGAGAGGTCTGCCTTTTCCCTTGGTTCTCACTGATTTCATTTTACATCATTCCCACATGCTCTGACCCTTGGTTTGCTTTTGGAAATATCTGTCTTCTGAATTCACAGAGAAGTCTGATTTCATTATCTGCAGTCCTGTGACTTTGTATGCTGTGCTCAGGTCAGATTCAGTAATTATTGTCTATAAGTTAATAGCTGTGGGGTTTTATGACCTCATGTGATGTCTCAGGCAATGCATTTGAATTCATAATGAACAGTGATAAAAGGGTGCTTTTGCCTATATGACTATTTGCTTCTGTACTTGAAGCACTATGTGCTTCTGCACTTGAAGCTGTTGCTTGTGAGCACCATGCAAACTAGACCAGGAAAAAGTGGGGATACCTCTTCAGGTCAGACATGAAATTTCCTTGGACTCCATGTCAATATGGGAAATTTTCCTTATATTTCATGCAGCCTAGTTTTGACTGCAACACACACGTGCCAATCTAAAGCTATGCTCTCTGTCTTGAAAATCATGGGACATATTATGGTGAACATCCAAAATAATTACTACTACAAGGATTAGAAAAGAAATTCTTGAAATATGCTTTTAAGCTTGATGTGACAGTATTTACAGAAACTAATATTTCCTGAATCTCTACAAGTTGTGTTCCAGAACTGCTGAACATAGTATGAAAAGCCTCTGACACTTACTGATTTATAGCTCTGTGGTGTTTCTGTATAAGCTGCAGCCCAATATCTACCAAGCACAGAACATGACCTGGGCAACAGGGAACCAAAACCTCATTTAGTTATACAGAAGCCTAAATTGAACAGTGATTGAAAAATCAACAGGATCTTAAAATGAGTCTTGTAGCCAGCTCAGCAGCAAGTGAAAGATTTTGTGTGTGAAGAGTGTGTTTTTGTCCAGGTTTAGGCTGTGCTGAAGCTGGGACAGCTGGATTATATCAGCTCCCACTCCAGGGAAGCCTGTGAGAAAAGACATGTCCATAAGGTGATAACTGTCCCTTTTTCCACTTTTAGCTGTTTTGTGTCTTTGGCTGCATCAGAACATCAGGAACAGGTAAGTGTTTGTTCCTTTCCAGAGGGTTTAATTGTAGCCACCCCTTCAGTCCTTTCTACTGTGATACCAGTAAGCAGAAATATTGCTTCTAAATTATTTCCCAAAAATTATAAGAAAACAGGAAATTTAATGTTCTCTGACATAAAGCTATACCTATGGGTTCTCATTAGCTAAGATTTGCTGGGTTTTGGTTTTTCTTTCCCTTTAAGTGAAAGGTTTGTTGACCCACTGAAAATAAGATGCCACGTACTTCCTTAACTGACATGTAATGGAAATGTTGACATGAACTCTGCATTTGATGGGCGAAAATACATGGGGGAAAGTATCTGCACAACTGCAGTAACTTTTTGTATGGTGCATGACTAGCTTTAGCTCACATTGGGAAAGCATCAGAGTAAACAAGAGGCTTGAATATTTTGCTACAAGGGTTTTCCTACAGTTTTGCTTTTTCTTATCTGGGTGCTCTCTGGCATGCAACACAAAGAGGGATGTTTACCTAGGAAATGCTAGATTACTTTGCAAGTAAAACACTGAGGAAAGAGATCGCATCTTCATTGTGAAAATTGCACTGTTCAGTCTCCAGTGTCTTCTAAGCACTTACCAGATGCTGCAAGGTAACAGCTAGTAATAATGCACATATTCATACAGCCTGCTCAGCCACATACCTTCAAGCTGTCTTAATCAGGGCAGGATTGAGGAACTGGCTCTTACCTGGGTTTCTAGGAATGTTTTTTGTGACATAGAGTTTTTGCAGGACTGCTTTATAAGCTGAGATCTTAGAAACATGGAATTTTGTTTTCTAACATCGGTAGACCAGCATTCTCCGTGACCAACTCTGTTAGCTTTCCTGGAGAAAAAGTGGTGCCCTGCAGTACCAGTGCCTTCTGATTTCTCTCTGCTGCCTGAGATTTATCCCATCTCTTGCCTTCCCTTGCCCTATCCTTTTCTTCAAAGCCCTTGGAGAAAAATGTTTCTTTATAATCTTGCTCCTCCTAGTCCGGGTCAGTGCTAGTGCTGATAGGCCTGACTGAGCAATGTATTCTGAGACAGAGATACAGACACTACTAAAAATAAAAATAAAAATAAAGGAAAAAAAATACAGGGTAAGGAGTTATAGCAAATATCCATGATGGTTTCAATGTACAAAAATTCTGTGATCTCAAAGAGAGTTCATAAGCTGCACCTTGATTCCTTGATCTGTGGCAGAGATATTTACCCTGTGTCTGCTCCACAGTAGCTATGTTTTTTCAGAAAGCTATACTTGTTGACAGATTATTCTATGCTTTGGAAGCACATCTTGAAGAGCTTTTGGGTTGTTCTGAAAAACCAGCCACATAACAAACTGAACTGTTAGCCAGTTCTCTGCTTCTGTGGAAATGCAGCATGTGCTGGTATGTCTGACCTACTAGGTGTTATTTAATGCAGTGAAAATGTTCCGATATAAGACTTATTCTGTGCAAAATCCAGCTTTCTCTGGAACACAATGCATTTGAATTGTAACAGATTGTTCCTACTTACTCTAGCAGTAAAACCATTGCACTGGCTGGAAACAGCTTTCTTTAACATCTTTAAACCAGAAAGATCTGCAGTTGACAAAGTGTTTGTGGCATCTCTTGTTTCTTGCTATTTTTCTCGATAACTAGGCTCTGGGGAAAAGTCTTCAAATCCTTAAACAAGCTGAAGAAAATCATTCCCTCTGATTTGCAGTGGAATCTCTTCACTGCTAGCTCCATACTTGCCAGTGGACAAGCCACACAGGGGGAATCAAGAACCATTCTGTTTGCAGGAAGGGCACTCACTAGGGAAAAGGCCCTGTGGCTGCACTGGTGGAAGAGGGATATTTGTCTCCTTGATGAAGCTTCATTGGCTTGAGCAAAAGTGAATGTATATTTCCAGAAAAGCATGGAAATATGCTTGCCTGGAAGAAAAAAAAAAAAAGTCTTCCAGATTCTGGTTTCCTCCCTTTCCAAGGGGAAATCTGAGGGATCCATATAGCTGGTGCTTGACACTTTGCACAGTAGTGTCAGACATTAGCAACTCTTCACTCTCCAAGGATAAGTGTAACTGCTATGATTTAGTACAATGGAGGTATACATTCCCATTTTTCCTTTTATGATCCATCTAAACATTCATTCCAAATTTGCCATCATGAACTCTGAATATAAGTTTGGTTGTGGGCCAGGTAAGTACAGCTCATATAACCACTTGGAAACTTCTACAACAAAACACTTGGTTAACACCTTACTTCACTTGTGCTATTAGAAAAAATGAATCACAGTAATATTTTGCATCATGGTTGTACATGGCAACCAAGGATCTTCAAGCATTTATGAAGTAACTAGATTTACTCTATATTTTGCCAGGCATCTGGTTTTCCCCAGTTTGTATAAGACCACAGTGAATGATTCCTTTTACAGATTTGAGCTTTTTCTCATCGTGATGAGTCCAGCCCAGCATTTCATCCACTTCCTGGGTAGGTCTTATCTGTAGAATTACTGTTGAGCAATTTTTGATCTTTGTATCTTGGTCTTTATACTGATCATCTTTAGTGAGTATATGGTAAGAACAAGTTTCCCAGAGAAATTGTGGATGCCCCATTACTGGAAGTGTTGAAGGCCAGGTTGGACAGGATCCTGAGAAGGCTGACCTAGTGGGTGGCATCCCTATCCATGGTGGAGAAGTTGAAACTAGATGACCTTTAAGGTCCTCTCTAACCTTATCCATATTATGATTCTGTGAATACTTGTCTAAAATTTAGGAGACATCGTGAAAAAGGAATGCAGAAAATGTGCATATTTTGGAGGTATTTGCATAACAATAGTTATGAAACCTGTGTTGAGAAACCTGAGGCCAAATCATGGTACTCCTTTATTTTTCCTTATATCATTTAATTTCACATAGCACCTTTGTGACAGTGAACTGGAACTGTCTTCAAATTTGAACTCTTTTCCCTAGATGATAGTTCCTCATCTGGTAGAGCTTGAAGGAGAACAGATACTCACAAAAAAAGTGCAAGGAAAGGTTTCCAAATGTTTCTGTGCACATCCAGGGCTAGTGATGTATTAGGAGCTCTGCAGGCGTTCTCCAGGCAACACTCCTGCTCTACCACTGAGCTGATCCTCCAGCTCTCACTGCTGAAGGATTTCTTTCATGTTACTTCTCCCCTTTTTCATCTGTGGAGAACCACAGTCAAAGGACATCATTAAAATCTCTGGAGCACTTGAATATTTCTGCAGAAAAAAAGATGCCAGTTAGTAAGTATACCTCATGCACACAGTCATATACATGGTTGTATGCCCTTGACATGTATCAGAAACCTCAGAAAGCCATTCATACTAATGCTTCTCATTTTTCCTAGAGGCAGAGGACACACTGGCAGTTTAGCTTTTATGAATTGCTTTAAGTTGGAAAGAGTCAATGGACCAAGCTGCATTGTGCTGTGGGTGGGTAAAGCTCCTTTGAAAGAAGCACTCACTCTCTTCATTGATTTTGTTCTTGCAGCAGTGAATTTGTTCCACTGTCCCTAGCTTATGAGACTCCTTTTCCAGTCTCTCTCTCTCTCTTTTTCCTATTTATGTCTTAATTCACTGCTGTCATGATTTATACGAGCAATACAATGTGCAAGACATGAAAATCTATATATCTATCATACCCTGTCTGAATGCTGGGACATGACATTTCAAAATTATTTTTTCCCTATACATTTATCATACATTCTTTTTTTGAAAAGGAGTCACTGTGAACTGAAACAGACTGAAGATGGCCCGATATCTCTGCTATCCTATTTCATATAGTCCATGTTGTTCATGGGGTAAAAATAGGGGTGGTGTTGTGGTTTAACCTCAGCCAGCAGCCAAGCCACACAGCCACTGGCTCCCTCCTCCACCAGTGGGTCAGGGAAAGAATCAGAAGGATAAAAGATACAGAACTTGTGGGTCAGGGTAAAAACAGTTTTGTAGGGGAAGAAAAGCCATGCACACAAGCAAAGGAAAACAAGGAATTAATTCACTTCTTCCTGTGGGCAGGCAGGTATTCAGCCACTTACAGGACAGCTGGGCCCCATCACGTGTAACAGTGACTTGGGAAGACAAATACCGTAACTCCAAACCTCTCCTTCTTTCCCCACTTTATACATTGAGCATGAGGCCATATGGTCTGGAATATCCCTTTGGTCAGCTGGGGTCAGCTGCCCTGGTTGTGTCTCTCCCAACCACCAATGCACCCCCAATTTACTCACCAGTGGCCATAAGAAAAGCAGAGAAGGCCTTAGCTCTCTGCCAGCCATGCTCAATGATAACAAAAACATCTGTATATTATCAACACCGTGTTCAGCACAAATACAAAACCTGCACTAGCCACTGTGAAGAAAATTAACTCTACTCCAGCTGACACCAGCACAAGGAAGCACTGCTCTGTTGTGATTCTATGCTCCTTCAGCCAATATTGTGGAGGTAAATATTTTATGATTCTTGTAGAGATTAAGGTAGGTACATTTAGTATGTTATCCATCAGTGGCAATTTGAGGTTTAGTGTCAAAGTAAATTGTTCTTTAGGGAAGAGTAAGGATCTGTGCTGGTTTGCACCTGCAACTGACTGATCTTTATCAGCCTTCTGACAGTCCCACAGGGACAACTAGTTGTAATTAGCTAATTTAATATTGTTTAAGGCTTTGGACAATTAATCAGAATTAATAAGGGTTCAGTGGTGTTTTAGAGTTCTGAAAATATGTATGTAAGAACTAGGGATTCCTTTGTGTGCAGAAGGAAGCATGAAATGAACACTGTCCCGAGAACTGTAAGCAATTTAATCTTTTTTGGAGATTTGAAAACATGTAGAAACTTTTTAAAAAATCTTTTGCTTCCTCTCCCTCATCATCACTTCTCTATATAATGTAGGCAGGTTGAGCATAAACAACAAAACACACAGAGACAAACAGTTCTTAAAAAATTTTCAGACCAGTCTTAGATCTTTCTTCTCTGATCACTCCTGCTAGTAAAGTCCTGCCTCCCAAAAGCTGTAAAGCACTGGAGCCTGAAATTAGGTGTGTGATCTTATTACTGAAGCCCTTGTGCTTTTTTCCACACATCCACATATTGGTAGTTACTCTTGTTCTTGTAATTTAATTTTAGACATAAGATAATCCTGTTGGAGTAAATGCTTGTGTCTCTTTGAGTGTGTGGGGTTTTTTTGTTTGTTTAGTTTTTTTTATTAAACATCAGTTGCCGTGTCTAGATGCTAAGCAAGAAAGTTGTAGTACAAGGATGAGATTTAAATTTGTTGCAAACCCTTTTATACTTTTAATGTCTGTTAAAAATGGTAAAAATTTCTGAATGGAAGAACAAGCCTTTAATACAGCTGGAATCTAGTTAGAAATAATTTTCATTTTCTTTGGTTTTAATTGTTTTCTATGTGGATCTTCTGAACACTGTAGTTACCTATATTTTGTTTCCTTAGATATCTGTGTGTTTTAGAAATGATTTTTTTTTCAAGTATAAATTGGTTTTTGAGTCAGGAAAATAAGCCAACCTCTATATTTTAGATTGTCTCTTGCAAGACTTTGTAATGTACATTTTTCATGAAAGAAATCACTGCCTTTCCATTCCCACCTATTTTTTGACTAAGTTACACTTGGATTGAAAATATTATGAAGAAATAATTTGTGATTTTGCAGGCAGTGTGATAGATAATTTAGAAAGAAAAAGCCAGATAACTGATTAATGCTCTAAAAATAAGATATAGCTAAATGCTGAATATCTCCTGGATTTGCATTAATTCTGTTTATATTAGATCTAAGCTAAGTACTTATTTTATTAGCTGCAGTGAGTCTAAAGTTCAAATATATAGTAATGTGGAGCAAGTCAATGACTGTTATTGATACAAGAGTAATTAGGTGAGTAATTAATTGGACCATGCTTGAGGGTTTATTTTTTTTCAGTCAAAGTATTTAAACTAAATGTGCTGTTCTTTATTCCATCACAACGAATTGTTCACAGAATGTATATGCTTCATTCTGCACCGACATAAGGCTTCTACCTCGTGCTATTATTACAGTGGTTAATATCGACAATTAATTAAATACTTTTGGCATGCTATCTCCCCAATTCAATGAGCAGAACTGGATATAATTTGAAGATTCAGTGCATTCTACTCTGTGTTTGAATTTTTCTCTGAAGTAGTTGGAGATACCTGGGTTAGGGGGCTGAAGTTTTGTTGAACTTCCTCCATTTTTTGTAAAGTACCCTGATATGTAATTAAGAGTGAGGCATTTGTGCATTTTAAGCATTTTAAAATTACTGCCAAAGACATGCGTTGTTTGAGATTCATTTAGCCATAGGTCTTGTTGTCCAAAAGATTTAAGAGTAACTTCTCAAATTAGAGTCCTAACAATTTATTTAGATTAGATTGAAGATGACAGTTATTTGTTCTGCTAATAAAGGTCCCATGGCATAAAAATGTATTAATTGAGGATTATCACAGATGTAGTAAATTTAGAAATCTTTGATGAAAACATTGCAAAGCATCATTTGTCATTTGTGATTACTGTAAATATGCTAACAGCATTAATGTGACCATCTACTTATAAATCTGGGAGGTTTTATCCATTCAGAACAGTATGCTTCTGAGGCTATGGCCAGCCAAATCAATTGAGCTTTTTTTATGCAGTGTTTAAATTAAGGCCTTTTCAGAACTGTTTGGAGGTGCTCTTACTGCAGACATCCAGTAACTTTTCTGGTTTGTGAATGGAATAGGTAACTGTGCCCTGACTGTGGAGATCATGTGCATCAAGTGATGCCTCCCTGCAAAATAAAGGTATCTCAAAACAGACATTTCAGTCTGAAAGCCTCCAGTGTGGAGGTGTTTATATATTTGCACACGCATAGCGACTGAATCACTCAACTGAAGTGGTCATAAGCAGAATGTTGCTACAACTCCCTTGTTCAGCCTGGGCACTCTCACTTCCCTGCCTCTGTGAGATCCTCTGTGCTCTGCAGGGAACACAATTAATCCTTGGCAGAGCTATCAGTGATGTGTAGTTCATGATTTGCTATTATGTATCTGCTGGGGAAAGCCTCTGCCTGTGCTAATTGACAAGGTAAAGCCGACTGGAGCTGTTGGTGGTGTCCCATTTTGGACTGTGCTAAACTGATCCCCTGTGCTCTTGTTCTCATCTCTTTGGACAATGTGATTTATAACACAACTTGCTCAGGAGAGGCTGAGGAGTTTGACCTCTGAGGCCAATCACTGAGGGATGCCTTGGCTTGAAGGCTGCTGTAACACAAAGAAAAGAAAAAAGAAAAGAAAATGACTGGCTTCCATCTCTTCCAAAAGATCGTTTCACGGAAGACTGGGAAATAGAAGAGGTGGGCCCAATGATTTCTTTCTCAGTGTGTATGTGCAATTGTTTCAGTTGATTGGCTTTTTCAAGAGATGACAGATAGAGTGAAGAAGGATCTGCTTTGCCAGCACCATAGTCTTCTGCTTTTTTTATGGTATTTTAGGGAAATAAGAGAAGAGCAGACTTCATGGTTAGTCTGCTCTGTGTATCCAGCCAAACTTGTCCTCGGCTTTCTGCTTCAAAGAGAAGCCCTCTTTGTTTCTTCTGCTCAGTTAATGCCTCAGTGATACACTATCCTATTATTCTCCTACTATTCCTGCCAATTTCAGGCTCACCAAATTTTTTCTGTTGACGGGAGAACTCCCTAGTGTACTGCAAGGAACTGGACAGGCAGTACACATGGTCTTGCCTTGAGGGCTGTAATGCAGCCTTGTAGTAGATCTAGTAAGGATGTATTATTATAAATCCTTATCGTGTTTATTTCACTTTTCATTCACATTCCTTCCAATCTTTTGATATTTAGCCTTGGGACGGATTCAGCTGTATATCCAAGGATGCAACTTTACATTGAATTAATGTCTATCACTTTGCTGGTTAAGAAGTTAACAAAAAAGGAGTAGGTGTCACTATTTTGCTTATGGTGGGAATTTGATGATGCACTGAACCAAGCACAACACACTTCCAGAATCTTAACTAGTTTGTTTGCACCATCGACACTGTTATTTCGACAGTCCCACTCTCCGGCATCTGGCATAATTGGAAGCAGCAGCCAGCAGGTATCAGATGTCAGTATGAATTGTCTCCTGCTGCGTGAGCACTGACTATGAAATTGATTTGCTGTCTTTTTTTTTATGCAGTTTTGTAATGAAAGTAACGTAAAGTCCCAACCAGACACATTCTGCATTTGTGTACATACAGTTAAAATAGGCATATGTCTGAAAATTAGAGAGAGGGAAATATATCAAGAGAAAAGCAGTATGACACCATAAAGCCCTGTTTGCTCACAGGTGGTTGTGGTGGCAGTTCCTGCTATGTTTCTGAAGAAACTGAGCTAAATCAATAGCTGGAAACCAATTTCTTTGGGTACTTACATGAATCAAAAGCATAAAACATGAGAAAGAAGAACCCTTCAGTGAGTAAATTTATCTCTCTACTTTACTCACTGGTGTTAATAAGGCAAGTGAAAAGACTGCGGAAATCAGCTCTCCTTCCTGGAGCAAATTTTTCCCTTATTTGTCTTCAGGATGATCAAGGCCCCTAAGATGAAAAAAACTGGCCTGAGCAAAGTCATTGGTAAATTTCTGTTGATTTACTTCTGCCAGGATGTTGTCTCAGGGCACGTCAGAAATAAACAACTGTCAGTGTGTTCAAAATGCTGTCATGCAGAACAATTTCATGTATATAAAGATAATGTTTCAGTGACTGGAATCTTGACTACTAATTTGAAGAACTATAAGGGAGGATTAGACCAGTTATAAAAGAGGTACTATCATCCCAAGTCTTGAGAAAAGCCTTTGAGCACTCCTTAGGGATTGTGGACACCTAATTGACGGCAGTAGGAACACAGGATGCTGGGCTTCACTGACGAGAACTGGTGCCCTTTCTTAAGCAGAGTAACAAGTAGCTATGAAACAAGAATGTTTATGGGTCTCTTCCCCTGCTTGATGCAATACTTGCTTTGATACCAGAAGGCTTAATCAGATCCTGCTATAATGAAATTATTCAAGATTTCTCAAAGAGAAAATTGAGGCACATGCCCGTCCTAAAGAAGTCAGGGTCAAAAGCCCATTTAGAAAAATCAGTTTGAATGTTGATTACTGAGTGTGGCTGCCTTTTAGACAAGCACAATGGAGAATAACGTTCCTGACATCTGGTTCAATGAGGCCCAAGACCTGTGTTTGTATTTTTGCCCTGACACCCAGTTGCATAGCAATAAGGGGCAGCATATGATACAATAACCTATATATAGGATAGGTGGGGCTGAACCTTTGACTTGAGGCCAGCTAGTCTGGTATTCCAATCTTGGTGCTGACATGAAGACAGTCAGTAACCTTAGGCGGGCTGCTTGAAGTTCTTCCTGAATTTCAGACCCTCTGTTGATGAAAGGACCTGTAACTGTCTGTAAAAGTCTTGGGATTGACAGTTGTCATAACATGATCCAGCAGGCCATTTCATACACCACCAGACCATGGGTGTCCAGAAAAACTTTCTGCACGTTCAGGATAGGCACAAGGTAATTTACAGGCTGTTCGACTCAGAGAACAGTTTTCCCATAGAAGCAGAATTTTCCTTCTGCTGGCTTCTTCCCTGCAGAAGGAAATCACCCGGGTTTGAATCTGACCCCAGCAAAAGATGGAGGACAGCCGCTTGAGCAGCTGCTCCTCTTCTTTGTCCCCCACAAGGCACAATAAATGGTGCTATGGTTCATCATGATGCCTGAACTGCTTCCTTTCCCCAACCCCCTCCTGCTCTATGCAACACCTTGTTTTCTCTATTTCTGAAGCTAGGGAATAGAAGCAAGAAAACAATCGGTTTATAGGCTCAGGTCCTTCTCCACACATCCAGAACTTCTGTCAGATTTCAAACCTATGCTTTGACCACAAAGATGAGTTGTAATTCCACCTGCAAGGGGGTGTTTTTATAGGAATGCTCTCTGCAACTTACTCCCCAGGGGGATGTGGTAGAAAGAAATCCTCCCACCTGTGTTGGAGCACTGTGTAGGCTTGCTTAAACAGCATGCTGCTGACTCAGACAACCAAATTTGCTGTTATATTCTTCCCCTTATTTTCTTGGGAAGATTTTCTCCAACACTAAGGAGGAGGAAGAGCACTCTATTCTTATTGCAACAGAGAAAAATTGTGCATTGTATAGACAAGCTGTTGCCTTACTATCCTCTCTGTAATTGAAATTAGAAGAGCAGAGATGTGACCCAATGCCATTTCCTCTTCTTAGTAAAGGAAGAAAAATCCCATTATTTATTTAAAGGGTGCTGTTACCAGAATCCACAAAATTTTTCATGTTGATGCATTCATTGATAAAGAAAAGAATTCGTACAAGAATGAAATACAAACCTGGATAAGTTAAACTACAGTGCTACAACAATACATTTTATAATGCATGTAACAGACTCTTCCAAGCTATGTCCTTCCAGTCTGCTTCCTTCCCTTCATTGTTGTGCTGTGAAGGCAAATGAGTGGCAATGCTGATCATCGTGCTTTCTGAGACCCTGCTCCCCCTGCTCTGCACAGCACATTGGTGTCATTTTACAGGGAATTTTCCTCCTTTTCAATGTTCTCAGACCCTTGAAAGGATTCAATAACCTGTGTTTGTCAACAATGGTTGAATAGGAAAATCGAGTATGGTAAGTGAAGTCCCTCCCAGAAGTGGTATTTCCTCACTTCTTTCTAGTCACTGTTCAACTTTAGCTTTTTTCTTCAGTTTTTTTCTCTTAAAAGGAATAGTCCAATTCAGACCTTCACTCCTGGATTCTCTTTAAGAGAAATTTCAGGGATATTAGTGTAAGCAGAATGTCTGCTGCTTGCTGGAAATGTAGTCTTCAGCTATTGTTTCAGTAGCAGTAAAACTTTTGGAACACTAAAAATGTTTTACTGTTTCTTTTATAGCAAGTGTCACAGCAGGCACATATGATGTCGAATTCCTCTTAAGAGAATTTGAATTTTAGAGACATGAATACGACACAGAGGGACATGAGAACCGGCTGTTGACTCAGTCTCTCAGTGCCCTTTTGTTTATGTCTGTGACCTGTTCACATAGTACAAAGAGTTTCCTGCTGTACTACATGCAGCTGCCTGGCTGAAAAGCATGTGAGAGCTTTATTTGTCCTGCCTGCAGCCCCAGATCTTCTTGGAACAGGCTCCCATATCCTTCTTGATGTGGAGGTGGGTTATATCACTGTGCAGTCTTCCAAATGATCCTGTTCTCTCTAGAATCCAGCACCAGAGATCTGTAGTGTGTTACAGCCTGCATTTCAGTGTA
This sequence comes from Petroica traversi, assembly GCA_025920805.1. Taxonomy (NCBI): domain Eukaryota; kingdom Metazoa; phylum Chordata; class Aves; order Passeriformes; family Petroicidae; genus Petroica; species Petroica traversi. The sequence goes on from JAHLSL010000012.1 coordinate 4,472,088, forward strand.
TTGTTCCAAAAGGACAGCCTGAGTAAGCCTCCAGGCTCCCTGGGACTTCAGAACAGAGCCCCCTATTTTTGTCAAGGAGAGTAAATGAGGAAATGTGGACTGGGGAACAAAAACTGAGGCTTGACTGGTTCATACCTTTTTCTAAAATTGTTTAAACAGATATGCACACTCCCATACTCTCCCTTTCCCCCCTTGGAATCCCTTATGCTGTTATGAAAACTGCTCAGGCCTGCTTTTCCATTTTCCCGTTTTTTGGTAATAGGAAAGACCTACAGATCTGTATTGATCCATCTGTCCCCACCTGCAGCAGGGTAGGCATGCAGCCTGAGACCATGGGGAGTCAGAAATGTTGGGGTCATACAATGATCTGCAAGTTCTGGGGCACTGGCAGGCTGGAGGGCAGTTTTAACTACAAGCAAAATGCACCTAGCTCGGATGCCCAAATGGCAGTTGTGTATTGCTTGGATAGCACAGGTGTTTGGTTGCATATCCTGAAGCTACCTCTGTACCACTGGGTGTCTGACCTGGGGCCCAGGACTCACCCTGACAGGTGAGCAGAGTCCCACTGCTTGGTACAGAGTATCAGTGTGTGTCCCAGAACAAGATAAGACTACAGATACAGACTGAAGAAAACATAAACCCTCCACCAAATTATAAATACAATCTACATACTACTGAGCAGCCTTAACTGCAAGAATACACTTTTCCAGGACATCCCACTGCTTTGCATTATCTGTTTTCTTTCTTAAGTGGAAGCCTAGTATTGCATCTCTCATGCTCCCAAAGTCATCCACACCTCCCTTTACCATCTCCTGATGTGTGGAGTACCACTCTTCCACCTCTCACATCTTTGGGTTTCTTACATTACCATTTCAACACTAGCTAGTAATCACATGAGAACACAATATTAGGAAACGATTCGGTATATTTTTAGCAGGGCTCAGGCTGAAATAGCAATGAGAAAGGAGGAGTGCCAGGCACACATGACCAACCAGCTGTCTATGGCCCACATTTTGGAAATCACTGATTCAAGTATCTGGCAATAGGCTATGGAAAGTTTCCCTTTTAGATTGATAGTTCAAATTGACCCCAAACTATACAAGGTAGGAAGGTCATCTTGGATTTACACAACTTTATGAGGTGTGAGCAGTCTTTATCCAGTTTTTTTTGCCTTTTAATGCAAGAGAAATATTTCAATTGGAAGTGAAATTTCCACTTTTGTGACTCTTAGCTACAGGGGCTGCTGAAACGTGGGTATGGATGGAAAGGAGAGGCTGTGTGACCACAATGTTCTTCTTCCCTACTCTTTGGTACTTGGTCACTCTGTGGTAAATGCTGAGCTCTTCTCTGCTGTGTAGAGAGAGGGGGAACATCTAGCAGGTCTAGCTTCATAAATTACGTGACAGCCATGTAACAAAAACCCCCACATTAAAAATGTGAATCTTCTTCCTTTTCCAACCTCTGTCATGCATATCTATTGGCTAGGACTTCTAGCTTACCTCCTTTCCTGTCTTCTTAATCCAAGAGTATTTTAGGAGCCAATAACTCCTTGTCAGCTGGTACCTATTGCTATATATGCATCAAAGGCAGCTGCCTGCTAGTGTTCTGCATGCTTCTGAGGTTATTTAACTACACAGATGAGTAGATCTTACGTTCCTTGTATGTCACCCATCTGTGAAATTCTCTGCACCAATTTCAACCAGGCTTGCTTTATCACATTCCCTCCTTGCCAGCCTAGCAACCTACTCTAGTCTGTTTCCTGTCCCAACTGGGAAGAGGGAACTGTGTCTTTAATGTAAGTTGCCTGACTTCTTATAGTTTTCAGTTTCATTTCTCTTGCTGACCCTCAGACCATTGCTGAGCACAGCAGAAAGGACCTTCCAGGCCCTAGCACATGCATAGGGTTGAGTGAAGAATGACTTCTATGTGCTAGCCACCCCCAAATCCTGCGACTGATAATCAGCCAGGTCTGCTTAGGAGAACAAGAACAATTCCCCAGATAACATGGGGAAGCCACCAGAGAATCCCAGTGGATATCCTGCTAGGGCTGCTCCATCCCTCTGGGAGATTTGAACTTCCTTGTAGATCTGAAGCCTTTGCCAAGCTCCCTGATCTGCATTGTCTGCCAAGGAGGTGACAGGCACCATGCACCAGCTGTGATGGACGTAGTGGAACAGAGTGCTCTGTGTTTTGATTGGACCCTCTTTGACTCGAAAGAAAAGCCCACAGAAACAATCTTTCAACCTCCAGAGGGGCTATTTATTTTGATTTTTTTAGGAATGTATTTTGTAAATCACTCAGGTGATGGCAAGTTTATGTATTTGTATGGCAAATTTATGTTGTGCTATTAGTATCAAGGAAATCCAATTGAGTGTGCAGATTTTAGACTCCTGACCTCTAAGCAGAATGAATTTTTTTGAAGGGGTGTGAAATTACCTGTTCATCTCCATGAGCTGTACACTCTGTTGAATGAAAATGTCCTCTGTGGAGACACAGGAGATGTGAGGGGTGGGAATTGCCATTCATCTCAGTCAATGGTGCCTCCCTTCCCAGCCGTTTGTCAAGTGCCAGGGATGCTGTGCTAAGCACTGATCCTGTATATTTTCAGTCTTATACTTTGTGTTTTTCAGAAGATATCAGGAAGGTGGAAAGGGTTGCCCTATAGCTGGCTCCCTTGAGGAATGGCAGTCACCATCCCCTGGAGGTGGGTCTCAGGGCAAGGGTTGCCCGGATCCCACTGAGGACAAAGAAGATGTAGGGAGGAGAAGGAGGCATAGGTTTACTTGCCTTGGATCTCGTTAGGACTGGGAGCATGTCTGTGTCACTCCAAGTCTTGTCCTTTTTCTCCTCCTCTGACACCCCATTACCCTTTTCCCAGACCTCCCCTGCTTCCCTACACAGCTCCAAACTTCTCCCCCAGCCCCACCATACGTGCTGTTTATTTAGCTTTAGTGAAATCTGAGCTTTCTGCTCTGTTGATTTGCTGTCTGTCAAACTACAAACTCCTTTGACAGAGGCAGACCATGACATGCTTCGCTCCTCTCCTCGTTTTTTCTCTGCTTTCTGCCGGCGGTCAGGTTTGAACTGACATTGGCTGGTTGTAGGTCAGGTTCAAAAGCATCAAGCACTGTCTGAACATCCCCTCGAGCTATCAGCTCATGTGAAAACGAGTAGTCTAGGAAACCTCTGTGACTAAACAGAATAATCCACTTTATGATTGAGCTCCTAGGGTTGGCAGACTTCTCATTTAATATGGGGTTTCCCATATTTTAGCTTGAAATCCTGCATCCTGTGGTAAAGGACAGGCTTAGACAGGCTTACTAACTTCCCTGGTCATTTTTTTTTTTTAAATAAATCATGTCGATTTTTAGCCTGAAATATGGAAAATAGTCCCACCTTACCCTTTTTCTCACAGTTTCCTTGGTTGTCTGAAAGCTGCTACCTTGCCCTGCAAGTAGAAGTGGTAATAAGGTGGCAAGAGGGAAGAGTGTATACGCGAAAGATAAATGGGGAGGTGCTCAGAGAACTGCTGTGGCAATGCAGTGGGAAAATCCCGTATTTTTAAAATGCTGAGTTTAAGAATGCTGATTCCCATTTTATTTCTCAAAAATTAATGGATGCAACAGAGCATCTTGTGGATGTCTTAAGTGATTAAGACCCAAATGTGGAGGGAGAGACAAGAGCTATAGCCACAGTGTGCAGCCACTGAAACTGGCCCTCAGCTCTCCCTAATTTGCTGCACAGTCTTTCTAGGAGACACTTATATAAATATTCCCAGATCTGGTGCACACAGCCCACACTGCTGCCCACAAAGTTCCTAACCTTTGTAAGCGTGAGGATTTTAAAGCCTTTGTAGAACTGAATATTTAAACAAAGATGAGCTGCTCTGCTGTAATTGTGGGGGAAAGATTGTTCTGCTTGAGTCAGGGCACACATCTTTAGCCTGTTTAATTCAGCATCAGCTTGAATGAGACTCCACTAATTGACAGCTGCCAAGGATCTTGCTTTTTTTTTAAGGAACTTGTGGGGTAAAGGGAAATGATGGGCAGTGGCTTAGAATTCATAATACGCGGCTCCTGTGTGTTTTCAGTATGCAGCACTCATAAGCCATCACTTGATGAATATAGCCTGAAGTGATGCAGGCAACGTATTGTAATTTTTTGCTGTGCTCTGTTTGGATTTATTTCCCAGTCAGTCAGGTGGGACACCCTGTAGATTAAGACTTAGCACATGCATTTTGAATCTGTAGACTAGTACTTAAGCTGAAATAGGAATTCTTTATGTTTCAGAGAAGAAATGGCTTAAATTGCCAGAAATAACCATAATAACAAACTGCTTGTTTCCTGAGTCAGGCACACAGTGCAAAGAGCCGTAGTCTCAGTGCACCCTGTTTTTTAATGAAAATAACAGGGATGGGAAACTGTCCAAGAAGAGTTTGTTCCCTTGTCTTGTCTGATATTCTTTTTAAAACTGTCTGCTACCATGAAGAAATATAATTACAGAACCGTTTAAAAAGTGTGGGTCTTCTGAAGAGGAAAGTGGATGTGGTTGTATTTAAACATGGAGTTATAAACAGCACTTAGGCAAACTGAAAAACATGTGGATGCTGAAATTTCTGTTTGCTGGGATGTTTTTGAGTGACTCTCCTAATTTTGTTAAGCCTGATGTATAGAATAGGACTTTCCTGCTGACAGTCCCTCCCTTCCTTGTGTGTCTCTTTCAGACGTCCTCTCCTCCTGTATCCTCCTTCATCCTGTCATTTGCTTCACAAGGATTTTTCAGAGTGCTCTGTTCATTTCAGCAGCTTGGGTGGGTTTGGCAAAGTCTGCCAGCCTTCCGTAGAAGAGCTCACATCAAATGCTTTCATTGCATTTCTCTCTTCAAAGTCCTCACCTTACAAGAAAGTTCTCTCTGACTCTGTGCTTTTCCTTTCTTTCCAGGACCTTCTGCTTTCCTGTCTCATATTGCACACAGGCTGTGAGACTTCCTTCTTTGGATCGCCAAAATGCCTTCAGTAGTCTGCTTAGAAAGGCTTGTGAAGACGCAAAGGAAGTACAGGTGCAACTATTCAGGCCTTAGTCTCTGCTGACAAATGTACATTGTGGCAGCAATGACAGACCTGTGAGCAGTAATGCAGAGGTGTGATGTCAGATGTGTTTATCACTGTGGGGTAAGGGCTGTGTGTCAAAGCATCACTCAATCCGAGCAGAAGCTGGGCAGACCTACTTGCACTCCCTAAGGAGCCTAAGACTTGCTCAGTGTGCACTTTGTTACGAGGAGATTTTGACTTCACTTAGTTTCTGCCAGTTTGAGACAGGAGTTTTTACTTGCCCTGTGGCAGACTGTAGCAAAAAATAAGTCTGATTCCCCATGAATATGAGTTTGTGCCAGGCAAACAGACACCACAGGCTCCCATGACAAAAGTGGTGGCTCATGTTGTCTGAGGGCGAGGGAGGGAGGAACCCCAGGAATGAGCCCTCTCGTCAGCCGTCCTGTCAATTGTGATCGGTCAGCTGCTGCTTATGATGAAACCGGTCTTTGGGAGATTTCATTCTGCGTGGCTGGCCAGCTGGTATGTGTTTCTGTCTGGGCTCTGCAGCCCTGGCCCTCATTTGAGGAGGGAGGTCTTTGTTCTGTATCAGGCTTCAAATAGTTTGGCATCTGTTGGTTTGTGTTGTCTGCTAGACCATTTGTTGCATTAGCGAGCTTCCTTCTAATCACAGCTCCTAAACAGTCTGTACCCCTGAACGGTTTCTGCTCTAAAAAATAAAAGTAGATGTGTGCTGGCTGTAAACACCCGAACTGGCTCTGGTGGGAGAGGTGAGGGTATCTACACACAGGAGATTGAAACCAGCTACAAGGCTTTGCTTCTGATTAACTGTTTGGGCACACAATTTCTTACCAGCAGGGCATGTTAGTGATGAAAAGTACAAGTGGTGTAATCCATACTTCCACTGCTTTGCAGACAGCGGAGCTGATGGACAGAAAAGACTGGTAGCGATTAGATCTGCAGCAGTGATTCACAGCCCAGGATTATAGTTTTGGCAATTTGCTTGAGTTTGTACAATCCAAATATCAGATAACATTACAATTTACATTTTCCATGGAATGCTGTCTCAAGAACATATTGATTTATACTGCATCAGATTACTCAGGGGTTGGAGAAAGCCAAAAGGAGAATTTTACTTTTTTCCTGCTGACATTTGAAAAACAGGATTACACATCTTCACACCTAGCCCCGTGTAACCTTCAGCAACCAGCCTTGGAAAGTTGCTTAAGAATTACAATTTTTTAAGCTCTCCTTAAACAGTTAAGACCTCTCTTCAAATCCCTTGAGGGCAAAGATTAGTCTTTTCCTGCCACTTTTGCTGCAAGCGCTATGTGGAGTGAGGTGGGGAAAAAAATGGATTCATCATTACCCTCTCTGCCTCAGATGGATCCAGGTTTGCTCATTTGCATCCATAGACACCTAGGTGATCAAACCTGACTAGAAAAGCAGTCATCCTTAGTATCAGTGGGCTGCCTGAAAAGATAAGGTACTGCTCACATGAGGTGTCTGAGATTTGGATGTGATCAGTCATTGTTTGTCCTCCCTACTGGTATTATCTGTTCTAGGGATTGGTCTGTGCCACATTGATGGTAAAGGGTTTCTGCTACTGCACAGCCTGCTGCTCCCACCGCCTCAGTGGTACTCAGTGTGATTAATGCTACAGAAACCAGACTTTCAGTGTTTGAATTTTTAAATTATTCTTATTCACTATTCATTTGCCATTACTCTCAAATGAAACAGTTTCCAGAAGAACAGATTTAACTGAGCCATTAAAACCCTAATGTTAAGGCACCTGCCTAAATGTATCCAATTTTCAGAGGAACTGAGCCTCTGTGTTCCCCAAGAAACAGAGTTTTGAAGCAGTGAAGTCCCTGGGCGACACCAGTGCTCAGTAACTCCTCAAAATCAGGTCACTCTTGGTTGTATGCCTAGTTTAGTCATCGGATTTTGGCCTTGAATCTAACATGTGTGTGGAGATGAGTGAGGAGGGGGAAGCTGAGATATATTTTTTTTTTAGCTTCTCAGCTGCTTTGCTTAGAAGCCACAGACTGCTCTTTGTAAGCGTGCAGCTGTGGCTAGGCTGTCACACAGTATTTTATTTTAGGATGAGACAAGCCTCGAGTCAACGTAGCTCCTATTGTTACTTGTCTGTCACCCTATGTTAGCAGAATTCAATGCACGCAGTGTTCACCAGGGAGGTGCGGCATTAGAGGCACATATGCAGATGAAGGCTCTCCAGATGTGTTGCACTGAAAAGTTCAGAGCCCAGAGCATGCAGCGGTTACTTTTCCTCCCCTTGGAATCTTTATAATTTGATGAGGCACCACAGACTCGATAATCTCAAAAGAAATAATAGCCTTTGCCACAGCAGGTCATTCTCTGATGCAATGGGAGGAGACATCTTTGCAGTGCTGCGCCAGGAGTTATGCAAGCTAAAATGTCAACTTGAAACATGTCCTAGAAGAACTCAAGAAATAGCTGCTGCATTGAACACTCAGGTGCTAGAGATGCTTGGGTACTCGGAGAGTGTGGAAGCTCAGCAAAATGACTTTTGTCGTGCCTGGGAAAACAATGGCACTTGAAGAAATTGAGCTATTGAGAGATTCAATTTGCAAGGAAGGAGATGGAAATTACCTAATTGTTTCAATGTATGAGAAGAGGAATCTATTTCTTGGTAGAGAGAACTCTATTCTTCTTGTAATTGTGTTGTTAAGTCTCAAATCTCTCTTCAGGGACGGATGCCATGGGCCTGTCTGGGATCAGTGAACTTGCTCACTTCCCAGTGTTACTATGGGGTACATATGTCATCCTTCGAGAAGGATGGTCATGTATGGGCTCTTGTAGTATTAATCTGTGTCCTATGTTGCTTCCCAGTTTCACCTCCTTAGCATACTCCTTTGCAAGAACCAAGCACTAGAACCCTCTGTGAAGAATGATTTTGGGGTAAGATGCAGATTGTAATGAGCTGAGATTTGATTCTCTCATAGTATCAGTCTCAGTTTTGCAGCATAGGCATTTTCCTAGCTACAAAGGTTTTGGTAAAGAAACTGCTCCATGGGGAAAAATGTTTCTGTGATACTTGCTTCTGTACACCAAATATTACAGCACTGTCCCTCACTAGAGTCACTAAATTCAAATATTTCATCTCAGGCATTTGTTACCTTTCACCAATTCTTTTGCAGGGTGCACAGAACTGTAGGCAACATTGAATTGCTAAAGAGGAGGGCATGGACATAAGTCACTGTTAAGTCTGCAAAAGCCAAGAATTAAAGAAATAAGCCCAAGCTAAGTTGGGTACAGCTGGCTCACGAAACCAGAGGAAAAGCCTCAAAAAGCCTGGACTATGGAAGCCATTTAGGTTGTGCAATGGAGAACCCCAAATATGGTGCAATGAATCTTAAGAACAGTCATCAACTGTGGCGGCTACTCCATACCCTGCCACCTCATTCTTGGTAATAACCATAGCAGAAAGTCTGATTTTCCTTGGCTTATTCACAGAAAAATCAGGGAAAGGGACTTCAGTCTGCTCCTGACAGTCTTGCAGCCCAGAGACTTGCCAATCTTTGGTGGAGGTGTGTTTAGCCTTGTCTTACATTCAACAGCTCCTTTTTCAAACTTATTTAAGAGCTAAAGGGAATCCAAGCTATCACAGACCAACTACTAAAGAGGATTTCTGGAGATGGCAGATGATAGAGGAGGAAGACCATCTAGGACAGTTTATGCCCATTCATGGATGGGTTAGTGAATCCATCTGTGGTACTGCATGGTGTAGGAGAGGCAGAGGGAGGTTTCTCAATGTTCTTCCAAAACTCTGGTGCAGGAACTTGGGTAATTAAACATGCCAGAGTAGAATTAGGTCGCATCATTGGCAGACAGGTGCTCACCAACACAAATGACTTGAGAAGAACATGAAGAGAATAAGAGGTAAAAGCTACTAGTCCATAAATGTGATGTGCCTCTTCTCCCATGGTGAGTTGTAAAGGGATGCACTACTTGGGGATTGGACTGCAGGCAACAGGTTGGGTGCCAAGGGGCTTTGGTGATTGTGTGGAAGGACATAAGAAGACATGAAGTGACATTTAATCCCTCAACTTTTCTCATCCCTTTTTATTATCCAAAGTGAACTTGAGAGATTCAAAACTCTGGTGGATACTTCTTTTGACTTTGCAATTCAGCGAGTGAATTACAAAGTAGAGATAATACATATGATTTTTAATGCCAATTGACTGACAAGTCACAGTAGCTAAGCTTTTTGAATTATCAGTCTGTAAATTCATTGTCTAAATTTGTTTTCAGAAACAATCCCTGAGGCGATTAGAAACACGGGAATGAATTCATAGTTAGAATGACCTATTTGCAAATAATTTCTTTAAAGAAAAAAATGAAGTTGATTTAAAGAGAAAACAACTCTCCTGTAATGAATTATTTGCTCATATCTGTTTCTGGATTTCTCATCTTCTTCCATAGATTTCTAAGCCTTTATGCATGAGTCACTAGTGATATGCTGAAACAAGGGATTTGCATTAAATAAAAAATTCCTCCATCTTTTAAAAACATGTTTCATCGCTTCTGTGCTTCTATCTTTTCTCTCTACAGCAAATCAGAATAGAAGAAAATATGTATAGACTACATACCTAATGATATCCTGTGCAGTTGTTTGTTCCCACCAGACATTCATATTATTCATACTGTTATTTTTGAAGTTGTTACTGATCAAGAGATTTTAAAATAATTTCTTTCATCAGCAACGTGTACATGTAAACTGTTTTAGGGACATGTTTTGGAGAGTTTGCTTTCTACAGCAAGATTCCTCATCAGCAGATCTTTTTAAAAATTATAATGTGTGACTTTTTTTTCTTTGCCTAAGTGTCTTTTTTTTTTTTTTTTCCCATGGAAGACTGACAGTAACTCTGTCTCCAGTTATCTGTTTATATAGCTTCTAACTGCATTACTTTCATAATGATGTGCTCTATGTGCTATGCATGGATCCAAAAATACAACAATACAATAAATTAGAGAAAGATGATGATTGATTTAAGAGACCTACTATTTTTATCATGCTCTGCTACTGGCATACCAGGAATGCAGTTTAAACCAGGCATTCCACTGCTATCAATATCTTTTAGATAAGCTTTAAATAACCACTGGAAAAACACTCTGGACAGCTTTATGAAGATAATAACAGCAATTAAATCATAATTCTTTGGGGAGAAACTCTTAGCAAGCCACAGATGAAAATTTCTCCACAAGATCTCCTCAGCTGTTTGTGCAGAGGCAGAGAATCCCACTGCACGGGCAGGATCAATAGGGCCTCTTGTTGGGCTGCAGCTGGCATCGCACCCCAGCAGGTGTGCGGGATTTGGGCCACGTGCCCCTGTCAGGTGCCCCTGTCAGATCCCCCTGCTCCTGCCTGCCCCTTGCCCCATCCTTCTGGCAGCTGGAGGGGACTGCCCCGCCCCTCCCCCGGCACCCGGCAGCTGTGCGAGGGCTGCGAGGAGCCTCATTCCCCCTGCACATAAGAATTGCTCTTTATGGCAAAGGCAGAGAGTGGCAGCTCTGGCATGGACAGTATCCATGTGCCAAATGCTCTGGGCTGGGTCTTGGGAGTGTCCCTGGTTGTCCAGACACAGTGCACAGAGCCTTCCCCAGGTTCTGCCTTGCTGAGTGCCAGGGTGTGGATGTATTAACTTTTTCTTTTTTTTTTTTTTGCATAGTTTCTTTCATTCAGGGATGGATTTAAAGTCAAACTGCTTCAAGTGCCCCACTGCAGTGGTCCAACACTTGTTTTCTGGTGGGTTATGCTGGGCTTAAACTGAGTTGTAGGCTTGAGGACTCTGCAATGGGACCCACAGCTTTGCAGAAGGCTTTTTCTTCACAGTGTGAGGATGCTCACTGACATTTAGCACCTTTGGGTTTTCTCCCTCTATGCTCTTTGAAGGGTTGTCCCTACTGAGAGTTAACAGCAGCAAATATATGGTGGTTCCACCCTAGAGACAGAGAATGGACAGGCTGCCAGACTCTGTGCTAGCACTGGCTGGCACAGTGGCTGTGAGACAGGCAACATCCCCTTACCCTCCACACACAGACCTGGTGGAAGGGTGTTGCTGTGAACGGCAGGTGCTGCATGCACCCCAAAGTGCCTGTTGGACTGACAGTGATGAGGCATAGTGGAGTCCTGTCTTTGCCAGGGACTAACAACCTGAGAGCTTTACCTCTGGTGAAGTACTTGGTGCTGTTCCTCCAGGGATGGGTGAACCCTGTCATTTGTTTTATTCTCCTTAGGACAGCAGTGGAAGAGGGATTCACCATCTGGCTAATCCTCCAGGTTTCTTAGTCTCTGGGTCCCCTGCTGCCCTTTGCAGCCACAAGTTGAGTCAGAAGTCCACATTTGTTTGGAGATTTCCAAATGTGTGTCCTGCTGGCCAAACTTGATTTCTCCTGTTGGCTTAGCACACCCTGGGCAGTAGCAGGTTCCCCCTTGGTGTTAATGTCCTACTGTTCTACAGCCTTTTATTGAGAGGTGCAGCCTATTCTAGCCAGCAGCCCAGGCTGCAGGACCCTTTCTCACTGCTGCCAGTCAGTAGCTAATGAATGGCTGGAAGTTGCACAGAGAGCAATTAACAGCACTGGGAGTGGGTTCCTGACTTTTCCTGCTCTGGACACTGTGGCCCCAGAGAAACGGGGAAAGCAATGACTAGTTGCAATCTTGTTTCAGACCTTGCGTGAACACTGAGATGCAGAACTGTGGAAAGAGAGTTCGTGAACCAGAAAAGCTTTGGTAGAGAAAGAGATCCTGAGCAAAATCATGAATAGCTGTTCCTGGTGGGTACAATTACCTAAGTCATTGCTTCATTTATATTCCTCCCATACCTAACTGAGTGCTCACCACTTCATGGTGGCCTCCCAAATGTCCTAAAAGTTGTCACTTTTCTAGCTTCCTCCAGGAATAAATAACATGGATTTGTGGCTATCTGAGGACTGCTATTTTTGTGGGAAAAAGCTCGGCATTATGCATGTAGACAGCGAGCCAGCAGTGAAGCCATAGAGAGGAATAATGGTGCCTTTAGAGCTTCTTTTCCAAATGCCTGCCATTAGGGTTTTAAGTTCTGAAAGGAGCTTATTGCTTTCAGGCAGGACTGTTTTACCACAAGAAAATTGGAAAAAGGAAGAAGAAAGAAGAGGGAGGGGAGAGGAAAAAAAGGAGTCTTGTATTGTATAAAAACAATTGAGACAGTGGAAAGTGGAATTGGTTACTAATGATCTGTGGCTAAGAAAGCATTAAACACATTCAGACTCCAGCCTCTGTGATGATAATACTCAGTGGGTGAGAGGAAGGCAACGAGAATGTCAGCGAAGTAGGAAAGAGCTAAAGTCCTGCTGCAGCGTGGTGTGACTGCCACCCTGGTTTCACCGCTCAGCCGGAGCCTGGCTGCCTCCTGTCCCTGGCCGCCAGTGATGCGGTCCTACACCAGCGATTAGCCACTGATTTCCTGGCTGCTCCTTTTGGAAAAGTAAACAAGCAGGGTTTTGTCTAATATCTGTCCATTTCCTCTGGAGTCCTGCCGAGAGTTCATTTGAAAGTGGGTTGTAAGGAGCCTTATTTTAGCAGGGAAGAGTGGGTGTTACTGCTGCAGGAACTGCTGGATAAAATTCTATGGCTTGCATCACACAGGAGGTCAGGCTCCATGATTGTTGTAGCTGCCCTTAAGATCTACGTCATTGTCTGCTTCAGCAGGGCTGGCTTACAGCCTAGGGGCTGTAACACAGGTTGGTTCTTTGTGAAATGCTGACGTTTTGTTCTTCCTGCTGCCTACTACCTGTGATTTTAATTTATGCTGCTCAGAAGAGTCTGTCTTATGCACTGAGTTCATACACACTGCTTTATTTAAATCTTGTTTTAAATAATTGTGATGACAATACCTTTGTTGCCACAGCCTTTGTGGACACAGAACATCTGTGACGGGGTCCTTTGCACTTCGTGTCTGTGGGACATGTCCCTCATCCTCTCAGTAGACCCTTTGCCCTGTACAGGTCTTCAGAGTAGTCTGTCCTGAGAGTGCCCCTGCCCTGTGCAGGTGTCCCTGCACTGCTCACCCCTACAGCCTATAGCAAGGCAGTGGGAAGTGCAATCTTTCTGGGGTCATTATGTTTCCTGCCTGCAAATCTGTCAGTCAGCAGTGAGGAAGGTGAAGGCAAAGGTGTCTGCTTTCCCAGCTCTCCAGACAGGCCTGGCTGCCCTGGAGTTGCACAGGGATAAGTGCAAAACCTGGCTCACATTGCCGTGTCAGCCACTGAATCCTCAGGTAAGAGAAAAACTCAGTAATAGGTCCCAGTAATATTTCACAGTTCACACAGTGAGGTGCTGCCAGACTGACAGGTTTTGTGTCAAAACTTCAATCCAGTCCCAAAAACTGGGAAGATCTGGATGATTTCCTGTCCAGGGCTCAGCACTGCAAGGCGGCCAGGCTGGCTGTATTTCATGAGCCAAAAGTGAAAGAATACAGTGGTTAGGTAACCAGGCTCCATTTGGAGACTCTCATTTTATTATTTTGCTGAAATATCCTCTAGTTTGATGACTTCAGTCACAGGGTACCTTGTTTATTTGCTCTGCTGCTAAACTGTGATTTCTGAAATCACTCCCTGTTGGGCCTTTTATAATTCTCAGCTTCCCTAATAACCTTAATTTTCTGTCACAATTTTCTTTTTCAGTGTTAACACCTGCTATTTTATTCTTCTTTGTAAACTGGAAACTCTTATGGCAAGCCTCCCTTTAGTAAAGTGATTATGGTGAACTGACATATCCTAACAAAATCCTGTGCTCATATGGAGCTCAGAAACTGAGGAAATTTGAAAGATGTGTAAAATGGTTTTCTATTAAAACAATGAAAAATCATTCATCTTCAGTAATAGGAAAACAGGAAAACATGGAAACAGGAAACCATGGTATGGTCATTCCAGTCAGACTAGAGCTTCTGACCTTCCTCGTATATCTGAATTATTAAGGAAGAATAGGAGGAATTCATGAGAAACAATTTTTAATGTCATTAATATAAAACTTATTTAATTTTTTAATATAATAAATAATGCACCTATATGAACCAGTAGTTAGTGGCCTGTTCTTCACTCACTAAGAAAGTACTTTTGCTGAGAAATCCCCTCCTTATTGTGTCTCAGATATGTGAGGCGTGGCTGTGCTAGTTCTCACCATCACACCAGAATAAAAATTAGTTTTTCTTTAACAGACTTGACATTTTTTGTGTGGTAGATAAAACCAGCCTCAGCTTATGTAATATACTACATTTCTGCATGAAATTATCACCACCTTGGTCTCGTTTGCTCCTGTTTAAATGTAGTAAAAACTACCTGAAAGTCCAGGCATCATTCAGGTTACAGTGAGGATGCATCTGTCAGAACTGACTCCCAAGGTGGAATTCTGCATCAGTGTATATTTGGCATGACATCAGTGGTGCAACTCTGGATCTGCAGCAGTGGATTTTAGAGGACTTTTCCTTCTTTGGAGAGTTCCCACTGTCTTCAACAGAAGTGCAGTCCCATGGGACACTTGTTTAACTTCACTTGTTAGTTCTGAGTTAGGAAAAGTCAGTTATTTCCTTTAGGCAGGGATTTTATCTGGAGTGGATTCCTTCTTCCAGTTGTTTTGTAGCATAACCAGTAGAAGAAGAGACTTTTCATGACATCTTCCACAATAGAAAGATGATACAAGAAATTGGAGTGCAGAGGATAGCACAAAAACATGACATACTGAAAGTAGTCTCTGTACAGGATGAAAGTAACTTCTCTCCAAGAAGGCACCTTGGAAATAACTACCTTCAGAAAAGTTCAACTCTCTTACTTCACATGCCTTTTCTTCATGGTCACAGGTCCATCATTGATGTGCATACATTACTTGTGATGTGAGAATTAGCAAGGATTTATGGCTCATTTTTTAATCATTTGTTTCTACCTTTGTTGTTCATGTTCTAAACTGAGAGTGATGTCTTATGATGACTTTGAATTTGTGCAAAGAGGAAACAGAAAGCTATGACTGGTCTAGTGCTTTGCTCAAATGAATTCCCCTATTACAAGTAGACTCCTAAGAGTGTATTCAACACAGTCGTGAGGTAGGCTGAATGTATATTATTAATTATTGGTACCATTAGCCCCAGGAAGTCCAATTCAAAGACTGTGGACCTGAAGAGATAGATACAGAACAACATGAAGTCCCTGCTCTGCAAAACAAAGTCCTTAGATATTCAACAAGATGTGCTAAGTGGTACAGATACTTCTTTTAAAAAGGTTATGTCTTTTTGTTTAAGTTTAGCTCTTCTAAACTTCATTTGACAGTTTCTACTCCTTGAAGTGGATGGACAGCGAACAGTTATTTCCTAACCACTGATTCCACATCATCATGAATTTTCAGAACTGTATAAACCATGCCGTAGTTCATCAGAGTTGGTATTTCTCTGAGCTTTTTCTACCTCAAATATATCCTTTGTTTCCTTTTGTCGCAATGAGGAGACCCTAACTGAAAAAATATTCAAGATGCAGATGAACAGAGTCATAATTATGTTTTTTTCTTTTTTTTTTCTTTTTTATTTTTTTTACAGGCATTTGAGTTGTTTTTTTAAACTATTGCTCTGCAGAGCTGATGCTTCTGTGGAGTTGTCTATCGTAACCTTGAGCTCCCACTACCAAATGGTAATTGTCACCTCAGGGTCCATAATTTTATTTGAATTTGAAAGGTATTTGTTCTGTTGTAAGCACAGACTATTTCGTGTCTCCTGGCCCTTTATCTGTCCCTTCTTGGTCCTTCCCACTTATGCTAAACTGGCTGCTTGGTTTCTTTAAAACTCATTCATGGGAGACTTTACCCAAAGAATTTTAAAAATCCAGTTGTATTTTATTTGACTGTCTCACCTGACCCATATGTTAATTAACTTCAAGAAACTCAAGTGGATTTTACAAGGCATAATGCCGCACTATAGAACTGACATTGGCTCTACCACATAAGTTGTGTTCAGACACATATTTGTCCTTTGTTGTAGCCTTTACAAATTTGAGCACTAGAGTTACAAGCTTGCAGGCTTGTCACTCTCCAGATCCTCCCTGATGCTGCATTTGCTAACCTTCAGTGTTCAGTGCCTAAAAATCAACATGGGAAGTGATATACCCCTATTAGTGATTTACCTATTACTTGAGTTTTCACAGAACTCTTGTTAAATACCCCCCAGTCCAGACAATTCACTAACACTTGTGTTAACTCTGCAACAGCCTCTCCATAGTCAGTTATGTTTCAGATGGATCCTCTGCAGCACTGCCTTCCAAAAAGGCTTCTAGTGAGGAAATATCAGCAGTTTCTTCTACAGTGATCCTACAACAGCAGAGTCATAGAATGGTTTGGATTTGTTCCTTAGAGATTGCCTAGTTCCAACCCCCCATGCCTGTCATGGCAGGAACATGTTTCACTAGGCCAGATTGTCCAGAGTCCCATCCAGCCTGCCCTTGAGCATTTCCAGGAATGGGACATCCATGGCTTCTCTGGGAAACCCACTGCAGTTCCTCACTACCCTCACAGTAAAGAATATTTTTCTAATATCTAATCTAAACTGTCATCTTTCAGTTTGAAGCCATTCCCCCTTGTCCTGTCATCACATGTTCTTGTTAAAATTCTCTCTCCATTTTTCTTGCTAGCTCCCTTCAGGTACTGGAAGGCCACAGTGATGCAGGTATTCACTCTGCTTTTCTGCAACAGCCTTAATACTCTGAGTATTCAACCTCTCAGTGGGCTCCACAGACTGCCTGGCAGGGTTTTTACTCTGAAATTGATAATTCCTGTGGAAGAGGAATTTAGTATTATGTTTGATTGCTCCAGCCAAATGTTCTTCAAACTTTTTTTCTTTTTTTTTTTTCCCCTGGCCTGCCTAATTATATTTTTGCATTTAATCTGCCAGGTTTTATGATCCTTTTTATTTTCTTCATTTGGATACAGCTCCTGCTTTTTGAATGATGCCTTCTAAATTCTAATAAACTCTTTTACTTCCCAAATCTTTAGCTTGATGCTCCATCACGCCTGCCTTTTTTATTGTTTCTTAAGTCTTTCCTAGCAGACAGTGCGCATTGAAGCCCTGCTTTTAGTAGGATGTTCTTTAGTAGTCCATGTGCCGTCCATAAGGGTTTTGTTGGCTTTTTGGTCTTTGATGCCCCAAAGAGTATATTTGATCTAAATATGTTATGGCCATTGCTTTGCAATAGTGTTTTTTCTATGAACTTTTGAACCAGAACTTACATAGTCTTTACTGTCACAACATAAAATATTTTGAAAAACTGAGATGAAAAGAATTTAGGTCAGGTACATGTACCAGAGTCAGTGGAGTTGATTTGAAAGCAAAATGATAGAAGAAGTTTAAGAAAATATTTTGAAGTACTGAACTGTTATGCAAGTTATCAGAGATCAAGAGAGAGGGCAGTGTGGAGATGGAATGACTGAGGCCAATATCGTTGGAGGGACAGAGCTGGGATCAGTAAAATACCATAGAGTGACTGCAGGCAGTATTGAGAACAAGCAGAGGAGAGGAAATGATGGGTCAGGAAGGTAATTTTTGGTAGCAGCACTTAGAGTAGATATGAAGAGTAATCAAGCAATGTTTTGGTTGGATGGTGTGGTGTGAGGAGATAATATGAGCTTTCTCCATACTAATTTGTTCATTCAAACAAAGCTTCCTCTATGCAAACTAGGTCAACATCTTGAAGGAATTTGGACAACTCGGCCCTGTCTGAAGGAGTTCATATATTAAAAACAGATTCAAACCTCAGAAAATGTTAACGGACTAATGCATGACAGAAATTAAGGATTAGAAGTTGTGAGTAGTGCTGATGGTCATGAAAATATACCAGAGTCCAGCAATGCTCGTGCCATACTGCCTAGAAGATCCTCTAGGAAAATTAGCAGAAGGACCTCAGGTCAAAAATGGTAGCAAAAGGCTAATCCTTCAATTAATCAAATCACTGCAGAGGAACTTTCCTTATGCAAAGGGAGCAGGTAATTTTGCATTACTGCTTTGCACATGTCGGCTTTATTCACTGAGGAAATGTAATCATCAGTCCAGGCAGTGCTTTCCTCCTTGCCTCCGAGCTGCTAGCTTAGAAATAAATGTGTGCAGAATGGATGTGTGTGGTAGTAGCTATATTCTTTCCCCCTGATTTATTTGGTCCCATACACGCTGAATACATCAGGCATTTGTTTAAGTGTATCTTTCTGGGTAACTGTGGACTGGAGGAATATTGAACTTGGTATAATACGAATTTCTCAATAAATAAAAAGTCTGCCACTAAATCTCCCTTTATAAAGGCTGAGAAGAGAGATCTGTAGCATTCCACCTGCGTATGAATCGATTTCAATCAGCCTTTAGGAGGTTTCAGGCTGTGTTAGCTGTAGGATAGCACAGCTCAGCAGCGAAACTGCCCTTGCATCCCTTATTGACAGGTTTGTTATGAAACATGGAATATTTAGATTGAGGAGATTCATCCAGTACTGCAGACATCCAGGCCTGTTATCTTTTCAAGTCTGCTCTAACCCTACCCACAAGCACACCAGCTTCCCCATCATATACAACAGGACATTAACTTCTCCAGACAGGCCTTTCCTAGAAATAAATTAGCTCTTTAAGGGAGAGAGACTGAGGGGGATATTTCCTGGTTACTTTTTTTAAAGGCAATTTCTGTATTTAGGAAAATGGGCCAACTTTTCCATTTCAGACTCCTCTGATTCTGATATGGGCAAGGTGAGAGGTTAGAGGCCTTGCTGTTAATGAGTGAGGCAGCCTCTGATTTTTACACTAATTGAAGCATTTACATTTTTCAGCAGAACTAAAATGCAAAACTAACACATTCCATGGAGATTTATAACCCCACAATGGATTCTCCTATCCTCTCTCCCTTAATTATCCCAAATTATCTAAACTCTTATGAACAAGAAAGAAATTAGTATTAATATTCCATTTAGAATATACTCTAAAATGCAGTAGAAAAGGGAGGCAATAATAATGATAAAGAGGGTAGCTAAGATGATTTGGAATATATAATCTTTCTTCTCTTCATTGCAGCTTTCTTACACTAGAGTAAGCCAGGAAAACTCAGTCTTGCATTCATTTAGCAAAGCAATTTTTTTGCTGCATTAACTTCCAGTATATAAGTAAAAGCTTAGTAAAATATTGTTCTGTCTGTTACATGTAATATTTTGGCTCTGTGCCTTGATCAGAAAAAAAAAGTAGGGATAAAAGAAATTGGATAACTCTTTTTGAGTAGTGTTTGTGCATGGGGGACAAATATACAGGTGTGACTTCTCACTGGAGGATAGACAGGAAAAACAGCTGGAAGAAAAGAGAAGCTATAAACTAGACATGAAATGAAGCAGAAATTATAGTTTAAGTTGAAAGAAAGGAGGAAATTAGTTATCAGAAGAGGAAACAGTGGGGTCAAACTAATCAAAAACTGCAAATGTTGAATTTGTGTCTATGGACCATAGGTCAGAGAGAGAGAGTCTACTTGCATGAAATTGATAGAGGGGTGCCACAGAGAAGAGTGGAAGTGGGAAAGGAAGAATGTCTCTTCATTTGGATGGTGAGAACAAAGTAGCTGATAAATATTAAGTTAGCCACTGACTGACTTCTGTGGCGAGCTACAGATTTGTAATCGACCTTTCCTTCTCTGAGATGGTCACCAGCTGCTGTGCAAAGTCCTTTGCTCCCAGTTCTAAGGCATTGTCTACAGGGCTCCCACTGCCCTGGAAGTTTGTAGTAGCAAGACATAAGTGGAGTGTTGGTTTATTTTAGGTTTACAAGCATCCTGAGATGAAAAACAGCCTTGAGAAATAGTTCTTGTTGGTGGGATACCATTCACATTGAATGCAAAAGTATGCCCAAGTTCAACTTTAAAATTGAGAGCGTATTATATATATCTGAGTCTGATAACCAGTTATACATTTTGTTCTGTGTAAATCTGATCACTCACTGAGAGGATCCAGGGACTTTCCAAGGACCCACCACTTGTGAGGGTCCTGGATTACACACACCTGCCTTGGTGTTGCACTGTGTGCTATGATTAAACCTGTCTTAACCCACGAAGTAATGTTTGATTTCTCAAACAATATTTTCTGTCAAAACTTAAATCTTTTAAAGGATGGAGGGATATGGAGTAACTCTACTCTCCTGTGCTTTTAAACCCTTTTTTTCTCTCTGTCTTAGTACAGTGTTAGCAAGTTGCTGTAAGGGTGGAAGACACCAACTACCCATTTAAAAAGCCCATTTACAAAGATGTTGCATTGGGCATCATATATTGGGATTGAGGATGAATTGTGGGTGAAAAAACTGCCATATTTAAAAAAGAAAAAAAGACCAACAAGAGAAAATGATACTAAAAATAGTGAACAGACTTGAGCTCAGCTGTGAATTTAAAAAATCCATTTTACTGTTTCTTTTTAGCTTGAAAATAGCCTTTACTATTTTTGCAACACTTTTCCTGCTCTGTTTGGTTGGCTTTCAGAGGCTCAAGACATGTTTGTAGGAAGTATTGAGGCATTGAGAAATGTATAGAAACTGCTCATAGTCAACATGCAGTCCAGCTGCTCAGGACTGTGTATTGCTGCACAGTGTGTGGTGCTGTGTGTAGGTACAGTTGTAGTGTAGCTGGGGATACTGTGGGTTGGATATTTTGGGTTAATTTTCAGTAGAGAGCTTCTGTGAAAGGAACTTGTGTTTCCCAGCCTCCTCCAACAAGACAGAATATTTGGGAAGGAACGCTAGGTCCCAATGCAGTGTTTTGTTGTTCTGTTCAATATAGCAACATTCAGTCTCAGGAAAAGCAATTTTGTGATCCTACCTCCTTGGTTTTACTTAAAGTCAGAAAAACCCCCAAATCAAACCAAAACTCATGGCTAAGTATGTTAGTAGTAGCTAAGTATGTTAGTAGTAGCTACAGGTTTTTGGTGTGAATACCAATATGTGGTATCGAATGGTTACTAGTGAATATGTGACCTTTAAACATAACAGAATGGGGAAATTAGATTTTATTTCATTTAGTCAGATGTAACAATCAAGAACACTTGCAATTCACCATTGAGAAACAGTAATGTGATAGATAAAGCACTGGACTGGGATTTTAATCTAGGCATTGCTGCAGAATTTCTACATCCATTTGTCCAAGAAAATCAACCAGAACACTTAGCCAGGGCTTTCTTTTCTGCAAAATGAGTATGATAGTCCCACGTGACCAGTCTGTGACAAATCCATGAATGTTACTTGTATTTACTAAACAGTTTCAGATTATTTTTTTCTCTTCTTCAATTATTTCAAAAAATAACTTTCAAAAAAAACCTGACCAAAGATATTAAAGCTATTAAATTACATGACTAATATAAGTTGTTTGACACATGCTAGACTGTAAATGTCCCTGGATGAGAAATTAAAATAATTTGTTTAAATTATTGAACAACTGGTTGCCAAAACTATCATATGACCAAAGATATCTCTTACTGACTTGATGATCAGTGGAAATTTCTGCAACAGTCATAAAAAATTATGTATCTTAGTTACATTCCTCATTAATTTTTTTTAATTAAGTAAGATATATGAGACTAAAATGACACAATTTTATTATTAAAACTACAGTTTGATTTCCAAATATATTTTGTATGCAAAAATTTTATGGATTGCTTTCTTGTTTATCATTTAATGAGCAGCAAAATATTCTGCAAGCTGCCACAGAAGAATATAACATACAAAAGGATGAAGAAGGAACTAGAATAGCATATGCTATAAATTGAACAAAATAAATACAAGGTATCTATGCATACTTTTTATTACATGCCTTTTCTCTATTACTCTGGGTAAAAGAAATACTCTACAGTTCTTCATGGGAATTAGGATAAGACACTGAATTCCTGAAGCTGTCTGGTAACTTTTTTAATTTGGAAAAACAAGAAATGTGGGGTTTTCCACTCTTGTTTTTGTTTCCTTATGGTTGTCTCCTGTGCATCACATATCAAATCTGCAGAGGTGCTCATTTGCAAGAGTGCTGCATGTGAGTGCACGATAGTCTGATTGTGAAAGACTCACCTTCCTTCCCTTTTCTGGGGATCCCAAAGGCCACATTTGTCTTGCAGTCTCTTTGTTATGAGTGTAATTAAATATAAAGCACTTTGGGATATTCAGCTGTATAAAGTATTGCCATTGAAATGCAAGTTGTTTCTCTGCAGAAAAACACAAAAGGAAAAAGCCCAAATAAACAGCAACAAAAAGCAAATGAAAGGGTTTCCAGGGATAAAAATGTGAACACTGTTGGATAAATAAAACATTAGAAAGAAGGGAAAATACTTCCGGAAAACAAATCAATAAGATTAAAAAAAAAATAAATATTTATTTGAAAAAGTTGACAGGCTTGCAGAAATTTCTAGCTTACAAGGTATTTACAGAGAGAAAATATGATGAATCAAGACACTATCATCAAAGTAAAAACCCTAAATATTAAATTTTAACTCTAACTTGTAGAGAGTCCAGATCTTTTCCTCTGTGACATAAATTTGCACAGGCAGTAGAAGCTTCCAATTACAGAGTTTCTTCTGCATTTTACATCCTTGGCGATAGTGTTTGTCCTTTTGTAAAATGAGTGTGAGATTCTGTCCTTCCCAACTTATGACTTCTCCATGACACATTAGGAACTGGAATTATTTATAAAAACAGAAAAAAATAAAGCTTAACAAGCTCGCTGATGGATATTCCTATTTATTCACTGCAAGAGGACACTTTTGCCATGGTGAAACAGTGACAGGACTTACCCCGAGTTGTCATTCAGCCATGAACTAGACCCTAGGTATTTAATCTTTCAGATAAATGCCTTGATAACAAGGCTGCAGAAGTATAGGCATAATCATGTGTTTCTTTCTCTCCATAGATTCTAGTGTTTTGTGTCCAACACAACAGAATAGGGAGCCACATAGACGTCTCCCTTCCAGCAACCCAGCCCTCACATTACTAAGTAGCAGTCTGAGAACAAGGATCACTACATACAACTCCTTTTGCTCCTTTTGGAAAGGTAGCCTCTGTCTAAATCCAGAAATACTCACCTGCTTCTTCTTCCATTCATGTTGTTTTAGGAGGTCACAGCTCTACCACCTTGTAACCTTTCTCATAAGAGGTTCCCATCCCCACATGACCTTCTGAGGGAACTTTCTCTGTTGGGAAGGCAGTGTTTGAAGCAGGGAAGAGACACACGTTGTCTTCTAGCTCCAGTTAAAAAAAAATAATTTTTTTTTCAGTTGAAAGTTTCTGGAAAGTAAGTGAAACTCTAACCACAACAGTTTTTCTTTGCGAGAGACCTGATGTTTGCTATACACATATTTTCCAGATAACTTAATAGCCCCCAAAAAAAAAAATCAATAAATGTTCCCTATTAGACTCCTAACTTTGTTTCAATCTTCAATGATGGCTTCTCATCAAAATTCATGGTCTGAAGGCCCTGAGTTTGCTTTAGCTTTTACAGCTTTCCCATACCAGGCCATAGTTACTCCTTTTATAATCTACTGGTCTATGCTGAACTGAAACAAATGTATTGATGGCTTTCTCTTTACAAAATGTTCCTGCTTCTCAGGTTTGTATTGTTATGTGTTGAAGTAAAAGGAATAAGAGAAGAGCGAATTGCCTTTCAAATAGCAGTTATCCTCTGCATTTTAGTTATTTCTATAAAATGTCTCAAAGGCACCAATTCTCTTTGCCTTAGAAGTATAATTTGATGAAAACTTGGTCTTCTCCCTGGTTTAAAGGATGCATGTCAACAAACATTTCCATGCCAGATATACTTCAGAGCAAGAATGTTGGACTCTTTTTTCATATTTTGCTTAAACTTGCTCAGTTTGGGGTAAAGTGACTCTCCTGACATTTGATAGCTTGAGTAATGCTGTGTGCTCCCACTTTTTTAGTGGGTGTGTGAAATGCTTTAGGTAAGATTTGGAGAATTCTTAATGTTAGTTTTGTGTTTCCCTTTGTTTGGGGAAATAACATGGTACATTTGATTTCCTGAAACATATATCTATAGGTTAAGAAAACATGTCTCACAGAATTGTTTTACTTCTGCCCTCGACTGAAATGTAGTAGGAAGGTGTGAGAAGGCCTCAGCTTAGTTAAAACTAAAGAGAAAAAAAGAAAAGCACTTGCATCGTTGAAACCTGGATCCACAGAAGGGAGTTTTTATGGCAGCTTTATTTTTGTGGGTTTCTAACAACTGTCTTATTTAATCTGATTGTGAACAAGGGGAGATGTACTGCTGTGAATGCTAGCCCATGGTCTGAGCTCCAGCTTTCTTTATTACTTCCATTATCACAATGGATCTTCATTGGCCTGAATTGCTAACATCCTTATAGAAATGATAAGACTAAAATGGTTCTACCTGTCATTCACTGATGTGTGAATCGACAATCAAATGATTGATCAATTTCTCTGTGCTTCAATAGGTGCTTTCATCCTGATTTGCTATATAAAATGCTGCAGTTTCAGCTAAGTTTTCTAAGGGGCAGGTAAAGGAAATTAGGCAATTAGACATAATCTTAGATTTAAAAATTGAAAAGCCATCAGCATCTCTGTCTTGCAAAGAAAATACATTTCAAAATCTGAAAATACAAAATCTTTTGTATGGAAGAAATATCCTTAAAAAAGAAAACTCCTGTAGTCCTGACAGTCTGCCTGTAAATGGCTTTCATGAATTTCTAATGTATTTTTCTTTTGTTCATTTTTAAAAAAAAACTTAGGACTCTTAAAGCTTTTAAGAAGGAGAAGTTTTTAAAATGGAGGAATAAGAAGTGCTAAATATTTTATTAGTGATTTACGATAACATTCTTTTCCTTTATTCCTTTAATAGAAAAAAATCATGACAGTTAGCAAAATGATGAGGATTAATGTATGAAAATGTATTGCATGGCAGCCTCTGAGTAATGTATTTATAAACAGTTTCTTTTAGAAAAAAATGTGTGTCAAAATAGATTACAAGAAGACTAGGAAATTATTGTAGTTAGATCAAACAGAATACACAGACCGTGAGTTTTTTTCTGTAATATCTGCTGCATCCTGAGTGAGATCACCCAGTCTTCATCTGCTTCCCTCTCTCACAGGAATGTCATGTTGCTTTTGTTCACCTCCTTTGTTTAAAACAGAGTAAAGCAAGACTCTCTTAAGAGATTAATACAGGAAAAGTTCTTCATTATTTAAGTGTGGTTTCTTCCCAAATCACTTTTCAGTTTGTTTAGTCCTTTTTGCTGTTGTTGGTGAACCTGTGCCCTTCATGGTCTATGGGTAGTCATTCACTTTTAAACATTAATATGACCAGAGCTGTATATTCTACATAATCTGTCAAAACTAAGGAACAACGAAGAGCTGCAGAACAAAAAAAATAAACCAACCAAAAAAAAAAAAAAAAACCAAAAAAACCCACCCAAAACAACAGCAACAACAAAAAAACAAACAACCACAAGAAAACCCCCCAAAACCACCAAAAACAACAAAAAACCCAAAAAAAACCCCAACCCAAACTAAACCTCCACATGTAAAGATAAAAAAGGAGACCGAAACTATCAAAATAGAAAAGTTAAGGCAGACAAAAGCTGAGTAATAGTTTTGACAGTCTGACTGGAAGGCACTGTACTTTATGCTGTGAGGGCTTCATCCAAGTTTCACTGGTGGCAGTAGAATGGCTTCAGCAGGCTTTGATTCAAACCCAATTCAGCCAATTTATTGAATGATTTCTTCATTTTTGTCACACCAGTCTTGTTGCTGAGCAGGAACGAGGAGGAAGGGGACAAGGAGAGGCCAAAGGAAAGTTGACCACACAAATGTAATGTTGGAAGCATTAGTCTGCATGGGGTTGTTCAGGCTCCACAAAGAACCAAACTTATTCCCATGGAAACCAATGTTCAAAGATGAATAAGTAGCCTGGCTCTCAGCAGCTCCCTTTCCTTTTTTCTCTTTTCTTCTCTCTTGGGATGTTTTGTTGTTGTTTTTGGTAAAGGGAAAGAAAGAGTCTCTTCACCTCCAAGCAGCTTGAGAAAAGACTGGCAACATTCATTCCACTAATAAGGTGTCAATTAATGCAAAGAGGAATGTCCTGGATTTCTCAAAGAGATGTATTTTTCAATAGGACCTAGTCAAGATGTTGATGAGGTTTTGTTTCTCTCTCTTTTTTTTTTTGTTTTGATTTGTTTAAATGGAACATACACTTTCTCAAAAAAGGGGGCTGCTAAACTGATGTTGTAAGTCTGCCCTCACGTGTTGGATTTTAACTCTTCAGGAGAGAAAGTGCAAGTGAGCTCAAAGGAAACCACCAGATGTATTGTGGCACCACCCAGTACAGATCCTCAGGTCTGGTTTTTTTTTAAGTTTTGAGGTTTAGATACTGATGTACATGTAGCAATGGGTTACATACACAGGAAATACACAGATGAATGCACTATCCATTTAATTTTAGCAGACATGGGTCACTGTAATTCCTACACTAAGTAGATAATGAATGCAAAGGGAATGTTACAGGGCAGTTGCTGATGGTATCAGTGTTATAATGTGTTTATATCAAAAAAGGTGACAGGTGGACTGAAAAGCACAAGAACTATCAACCAACTTTTAACAGGCAAGGAAGATAGTCTCAGAAATCTGAAGGAAATCCTTTGAGTTTGGCATCTGGTGAGGAGAGTTTCGGAGAATAGGAAATGCCATAGGATATAGCGTCATATGGGAAATGTCCAGTGTGAGTCAGCATGAATCAGTGTTTAGATGGGGCACAAGTGCTTCTGCAGGATTTGGAACCAATGAAGCCAGGTCTCCTGCAGGCTTCCACCTGGGCCATCTGACTCTGTTGTCTCTAAAAGTGTCAATGCCCTCTGAATTTTTGGTATCATGAGCATCTACAGAAGACCTTTTCCAATCTGAAGGAGGACCTCTTCTGTGTGAACCCTCTGACACCTAAATGATGATCTCATGCTGCAGCCTTTTCTTTAGTAGGGAATAAATTTTGGTTGCTCACCCTTTCCCCTCTCCAGACATCTGTTTCTGTAAAATTTATAACAGCATAATGTCTGTCCGTCTATTCCACTTGGCTGACATCAGCCAGTAGGCTCAAAATTATTGGGGAAACTAGCCAGAAAAAATGATTGCCTAAGCCTCATTTCCTTAGGAAATTCAGCTAAAAAGTTAATCTTAGCAATAAGTTGGGGATTAGAGCTACCACTGGGGGAATGCAGCATGGCACTGAAGCTGTGTATGCCCAAGTGCAGTCTGGTGTGCTGCTCCTATTGCACTTTTGCTGTAAACTTTCTCCTGGGCCCTGTTTGCAAACAAACCTTCCTCCAGCTGCTGTGTGGGTGAATGGTCACAGCAGGGGCCTTGGCAGGGGTGAGCCAGAGCCTCTTTGCTTCTCGTTTTACCCACTCTTTTTTGGGGGTGTGGGCACCTTTGTAGCTCACCAGAAAAGGTTAGAGACCACACATCCTTTTAGTCTGGGTTTTCCCTGGCCTTATGCACATTTGGGATCTGTACTCAAATCAGCAGTTAGCAGTGGGTTTCAACTCCTGTTACTGAGTCATTCATTTCCATGGAGTTTTTAAAAAATACCTTTGAAAAGACCTGCATGTACTTCTCCTCCTGAACATATGAGTGGGAATTTGGTTTAATGAATCTATCTGGACATATCCATAAATTGTTTTTTGATTTAATTTTTTAAAGTTTTGTCTTTTCTTTCTACATTATGATATATGGATGGGGAATGTCAGAAGTGTGTTTTCTGCTGCAATGGGTAGAAATCTGGGTCTCCATTTTTTCACTGCTGTCTAGTGTCCTCACTTTTACCTGCATGGTGTTGTTCTTGCTGTATATACTTCCTTCCTTCTTTCCCCTTTCCCAGAACAGTGCTTAATAAATTGCATATATCTTTTCAGAACACTGAAATTATAATCTCAGTTATCCTTAGAACCCCACCACATTTCACAGCATTTCACAGCAGACATCTCCATCACATATGGTCAGTGACAGTCAACTCACTGTGATCCCTTCAGCTCCCAGTGCGTTTAAGAAGTTCCTTATATACCAAGAAGGGCACACAGCCAAAGCTGCCTGTGCTGGGATTTTTTCTGTGTGAATATGAAGCAGGGCAATGGCATTGTAACTGCTTTGCAGCCTGAGCTCATTTTCAGTATTCTCTTTTATCCTGAGGCGATGACCTTTCTATTACCAGCCTCTCTGAAAGGAAAGAGTACAACCATGTCTTGTCTCTGTCTTCTTGTTTATGGTTTATATGTGGCTCAAAGTTCTGCCAGAAACTTAATGCCATTTTACTGCCTGGTTTTACATTCTGCCTGTGATGTACTAATTATCAGGGTGTGACAGAGCACTTATTTCCTATGATAAACCAGGGCTGTTACCCAGGAAGGAAATTTTGTTTGAGTCATGACATGATGTTACAATATGAAATATTCTCTGAGGACCATATTCTGATCCTGTTGACATTGATGGGAACGTTGGTTTTGTCTTCACTGTGAAAGCCACATAATGAAAGACAAGGCATTTCTATGCCTGCTTCTATTTTATTTTCTGAGAGCCAATTCCCCACAGTACTGTTAGCACTGGATAGTTGTGTACCTCAGCTGAATACCTGGTGCAGCTCTAGCACAGGATACTCAGTGTGCTAGAGAGCCACAGTCTTTGTGGATTTAAATTTCCTTTCACATCAGGGGCAGAGTACTGTTTTATATTATGGGGAAGTCTTGCTTTCAGCTTCCAGCTGCCATTTCCTTGCCTTTTTAGAAGGGAAAAAAACAGAGTTTACACTTTTAATCCATTCTTGCTAAGGGGAGGATGTGAGGAAAGAAATAAAGCAATTTAGAGTCTGCGTAGCAGTTTTGTAGTTCCCTACTTGTAATACACAGTTAATGCCCATGACTTAATGGGAATACACTTGCACTCAGCCACACTTGCCTACAGCAAAAGAGACAATGAAGTATTTCTGTTTATACCATCACAAGGCTTCACTTAAACAGCAGAACCATGAGAAACCAGATTCAAACCAAGAACAAGGGTAAACAGAGGGCAACCTCCAGCCTGGCCAGGGCTCCTAATGCCGTGCTCAGCAACACTGGCTGTTGGGCACCTGTGCATCAGGGTCAAGCCTTGTGCTGCTGTTGCTATCAGGTTTTCATACATTCACTGGCTAATGGCTACATCTTCCTCCTCTGTGGAAGAGATGATAAAATTTAAATACAGTAAGAAGGTTGGTCTTTGTAGGCAATTCCAGCAGACTATACAGCCCACAGTGTTCTGAACATGTGTGATATTATATTATAGACATTTCTGGTTGTAAGAGCAAAATTGAGCCCTGAACTAATTTACATGATTAACATGAAGACAGAATGTCCCACCATACTTTTATAGCACTGGAATGCACATTTTGATTTGAGTCCAACTGAGTTACTTTTCTGACTGATATCCTCACCCTTCTTACCCGCCTCCTGAAAAAAAAAGCAAAAAAAAAGCAGCATTTTCATCTTTAAATTTTATCTTAAGTATCTCCTTCTGATCTTCTGCAGACTGAGCCTTGACAGTTTTCAGCGAAATAGATGGCCCCTTCTGTTCCACATATCCCATAATTTATTTGCGCCTTGCACCAGTCAAATGCCATATTTCCTCCGTCTGGGAGCATGCCCCTGTTCATGTAACCCTTCCTTCCTTGTAACTAGAGTGAGTGCTACAGGTGTCAGTTAAGCCATGAACATTTCTTTGATCTTTCCTAGATATTTTTTAATTGGAATTTTTCTCCCTAAGGGTTTTTCCTGTGCAACTCTACTTCAAATAGAGCAGCATTTGTTTTGTTTTCAGTAAGCCTGGAGCCCAAATTCTGCTGGTGCATTGGTGAAAAAAGGAAGTGATTCCCCTCATTTCGGCAGATCACTTTGCGTTAAACCTTATCCACAAAAGCGTTTTGGACTCCCTTTCATCATTCATTTCTTGTACAGAAACAAGTTCCCTATTTATGAATAGCTTCTCGATGAGTGTTTCAAATCCACCCCTTATTTGAGAAAGCATTCAGATAGTTTCCCAAATCAGGAATATAGAAAATACTCACTTCTCCAACTGGAAAATTTAATAATAATAATAATTTAAAAAATCAGACATACTAAAAGAAAAAAACAATCCTTACTAATTTTCTGTGGAATTGATATACCCTATGTCAGGACAGCAACTATTTCTAACTCATATTCTGCAGCTGAAATGGAAGATGAGAGTCTGAAGCACACATTATTGGAGAGACCATTTCCTTGTGCTATCCAAGAGGCTGGATGTAGTGACTGCTGACTTTCTCTGTACCACTTAAATTCAAACTGAAATTGGCCTCATCTCTGTCTTCTTTCAGAGATTTTAGTAGTAATAAATCCTAGAAAGCACATTTTAGAAACGAAAGCCATCGGCCATAGCCAGCATTTTAAACAGCTCAATCTGGACATCTAACCTGACCACTTTCATTTTTGATTCCGACCCCTCCTTCTCCCTCTGGTTCTCCTGTCTTCGTAAAATGACTCTGCTGCCTGCGTGAAATGGTTGGAGGGTGTCTGTGTTTCTAAAATAATCCTGTACCTGTGAGGTTTCCAAAAACTCTGAAACCATTTCTGCATATATCTTTTTTTATTTTTTTTTAAATTTCTTGGTAATTTTTTCCTTTCTATGTCGGAGCATTCATGTCGGGGCAGAGCCCAGACCATCCTGTTTCAGGCTTTGC
Organism: Petroica traversi; assembly: GCA_025920805.1. Lineage (NCBI taxonomy): Eukaryota > Metazoa > Chordata > Aves > Passeriformes > Petroicidae > Petroica > Petroica traversi. Next base: position 4,502,935 of record JAHLSL010000012.1, read on the forward strand.
TGTGCTGCAACTAGTGATCCTGTACTCCCTGCCCTGCTGAAAATGCTCCTGGAAAGTACTGCAGACCCAGGACAAGCCCCCTGGGCTCCCCCTGCCCACAGTCCCATATCCCTTCCCCACCCCAGCTTTTGTCTTTCCACAAGTAAGAGGACAACAGAGCATCTTCTGCCTCTGCCACAGAAGCCATTCAAGGTATATATATGTATATTTGTGTGTATATGTATGCATGTATATTTTAACCTTCTGTGTAATAAATTCCTGTCTCCTTTCAGTGTGACACGATAGAACTTAGAAAATTTAGAAATTAATTCAACTGCATTTCCCTATACTTTAATACCCCTCATACATCAGGCAAGGTTCCTGGTAGCGTATGGTTTCTCATCTCAGCCTATTGAACTATTGTCTTTAATATATTTCTTGCAACATCTCTTTGGAAGTGCATGTTTTAAAAATGTAAGGAGGATATGTGAGTTTTCTGCTATGTTTATTCAATTCTCAACCCTCCAAACACTTGAGAATTCGAATTATTCAGCTAGGCTTAATGAGGCTGACTTGGAGTGAAGTTATGTGCATAAAAGTCAAGGATAGGAGGCCTTGATGTTATGCATTTTTAGGTGGTTATGGGGTTTTCAATATTAATGTTTATTACTAAATAGTCTGAAAGAGAGCTCAGGCTGTACCTTTTCATCAGTGCTTGCTACTAGTTACCTTGCTGCAAAGGAGCTCCTTGGGGGGTGTCTGGAATGTGGAAGTTTGTTTGTGGAAGCATTGCCATCTGTCAGATGTGAGGGCTTCATGTCAGCACTCCAACCTCAAACCTTGCCATCAGTTAAAGCTGCAAGCTCTGTGTAGGTTTGTGTCACTAACCTCTAAGCTCTCAGATCAATGACTTCCCATTTGCCTTCATTTCCCAATAAGTAGAATGGGAAAAACAATTTTTGACGTTCAAAATGACCTGCATGAAGCATCACTGTGCTGCACTATGATACCTAACACAAAACACAAAGAAATGGGTAAGAAAATTGGACTAGTCTAAAAGCCTGGCCATTTTCCCATCCCAGCTGGTCTGGGTTTTGAAGGCCAGTTCAAGTTCTGTTCTTTCTCTTGAATTGCTTTGCCCCTCTTTTTTGTAATCCTGAAGAATGTGAAAAGGCAAATTTACTTGTGGCCTTAGAGTTTTGGACAATGGGACTGCAGGAAAGACTTCTGGCCTCATGCTGCAGACCTGAAGAAGACCGTTCCCTATATAGCTCTGGAGAAGGGATTGCTCAGAGAGTCTGGCAAAGATGCACATGAGCATGGGGACATTTTAGTGCTGGTCTGCATTAAACATCCAGGGACTCCTCACGACTAACCTTACAAACTTCTCTGGGGCTTTATCTCAACCTCATCTCTGCTCCCATTCATAAGTATAGTAAGAAAAATTCCTGTTGAGTCACCTTAAGGAAATGGTCAGAAGAAAGTTCATCCTTTTTTCCTAGATGTGCCTTTTACTCTGCTAAAGCAGCTACTGGGTAAGGCCAAGTGCCATCCTAGCCTTTCTAAGTAGCACATTTTGCTGAATGCAGCTGTGAGAGCAGAGGAGCAGGTACCTTTTATTTCTGTAATGATTTTTATTCTGATTTTACTCAGACTTTCAGATAGGCATATTTGCAGATTTGAGATGGTAAAGGGATTTTGTCAGAACATGCTGACTGCAGGAAATGGAAACCTTTTTCAGAAATATCTCACTTTAATGAAGTAAATACTGTGTTTTACTCAAATCAGTCTGACAAAGTTGACTATTTGTCCTCTACAGAATAGTTTTGGTTTTACACCATGTTGCAATATTCATACTACAATTATAAAAAATGCATAGCCATAGAATTGCTTTTGGAATATTCTATTTCACGGTAAAGGTATGAAATGTTTGATTTTTTGTCCTCCTTCTATTTGAAGGAATATTGAAGAATCTAAGAATTCCCCACAAAATAAAAATTCCAAATTTTAATTACTTTTACTAAAATAAACATCATCCACACCTAGAACTAAGGGATTTTGGAAATAAAGTCCCACCTGTTTCTTCAGAGCATGTTGGGGAAGAATGAAAAGTGGAAGTACAGGAGAGGGAGGTATGCCTGTTGGTGATTTGAAACATAAGCAGGACCCTCCATTCCAATTTTATCTATAAAACCCTCCCTGGTGTGAGGCAACTGTTGCCTCTGAAGCCTTCTACATATCTCTTAAAATCCCAAGGGTCCTTCTTTTTTTAACCTGTATTGTATCCCCACTGCCCTTGAGATCCTATAATACAGCTGCTTTCCTCAGAACGATTTGATAAGAATATCTGTTTGGACCATGTCAGTGTTAGAGAATTGCTGTCAAGCATCAAGAGATGCTCTCTCTCTTCCCCTGGGGCTTTAAAGATGCTATTCTAAAATTAAAGTGCTTGGTATAGATGAGATGCTTTGGGTTATAATGAGGTCAAGAGTTGCTGGCAGTTTCCAACAAGATTTTTTAAAAAACAAGTTGATCAGATATCTTGCTGTGGTTGTTTCCCTTTTTCAACAGAGAAATATAGACAGATCAGGTAGAGAAACATGAACAGAAAGGTTTGGAAAAATATTCAGAAATTATTCTCATTGCATTGTCTAATTCAAGTTGCCCTGTTTTATTATGCTGGCATCCTCTGCAATGCGATGTGACATGGAATATGTGATGTAATGAGATATGCCCGCCAAAACGCAATGTGCTTTGTTTTAGTCAGAATATATTAATCCACTAACTGAATAATTGACCCAAAGAGATTCTGTCAAACAGTATTAAATTATTCACTGGATTTCCAAACCAGCAGGCAGTGTCCTTTAAATATTTAAGAATAATGTCAAATAATTTTCCACACCAAAAATATTCTCTTATTTTGGTGTTTGTTGAGGTTCCCTGGCCGTTCTCTCTTGTTTCAAGAGGGCAGGATAATTAAATAAAAGCCATTGTCCCCTTTAGGTGCTTTCTCACCTACCAGCACCTCAGAAGGGGAAGCAAATGCCCACCTGGTTCAGCTGTCAGACCCAGCTAGGTGCCATCCCATTAGCACTTTTTATGCCTCACCCATGCATTTTAAAGAAACTCCAAACTATATGTATACGTATACACATACACATACATATAGACATACCTATTTCACCACATAGCCTGTTGCCTCAGCAGTGAGTTCCCCCAGAGATGGTGCAGCTCAGAGGCTGTGAAGTGTCCTGCTATTTCCTACCCTCAGGCCTCATAGTGCCTCTCTAGGTGTGCATTATGAGATAACAACCTTGCCGGATCAATTTTAGTGTGGAAAATAGGTTTCCTTAAAAAAGGGACACCAGTACAGCAGCATTCAAGTTCTACCAATTACAGTGTCTGACACCTTTCCCCTTGAAGGTTGCATGCTGAATGAATGCAGGGTATATTTCTGGCTTGTTTAAAAAGGATGAAGACAGGCATCTGATAGCTTACCTTAATTATTCCATTTCCTCCTCCCTATATACATTTCCAAAATCTAATTATAGTGCTCATGGCCCCTGCTATCAGCCCATACCCAGATTAATATAAAGCCACGGGAAGGACAGCTACCTCCCTTCATGCTTTCCACAACATTGCAAATCTATTCCAGCAGTCTTTTGATACTAATATTTTGATACATTCATCATTGTGTTAGCATGAGCAGTGAGCAATATTTACAGTCTATAAGCTCTTCCAGGACCAACTGTTCATATTACTCCTGTTAAGTCCATTCAATTTTCCACCTGAAATACCCTATTTATCTAGTCAGAGTTTGACATCTATTTTTTTTTTTTTTTGGGAGGGGGTTGCTTTTAATAACAGGTTTTATTTAATTGCATGTTTTGCTTCTCCTAAAGAATACACCAAGGCAATCTGTTACATATCATCAGTCAAGTAAGATGCACTTGGCTGCATCCTCAGGTTTATTATCTGGGTCCTGATATGGGAACATTTCTGTGCATATGCATCTGTGTGTGTTGAGTTGGAATTTCTTATCTGTTCTGTAGCTTTATTTGGTCTGGAATTTGCTGCAGTGTCCTCATGAGTGTAGGAATGTTGTCCAGGTTTGTGCTCTCTGTGCATTCATGGGGCAGCGGGCAGCCCTGCTTGATAAGATTGCTGTTGCAAGGCACAAGTATTGCCACACTCTGCTTCTTTTAGTAAACAGTCAGACTCCAAACACACTAAATATTCTTTATTTGTCAAAATAATGATTATTTTAAAACTGCTCTACCTTAAAGGCATTTAAATCTGGCTTTAGGAGACAGCAAACCATATGACTCTGCTCAGCCACACTCGAAGTAAAGCTCGAATGGAACAAAAATATATAGGAAATTCTTACCAACTTCTTCTTCCTTAAGGGACAAGGTAGAAAATTATAGCAGCATTAAAATTAAACTTTGTGCCTCCTACAAAGACTTGCATAGGTCTCTGAACTTTAAATTCCAATGTTGCCACAGACATAATGGATTTCAACGTTTTGGAACTTTGGAACAGAAACAGCAAACCAAGGCTTGGTCTAAGAATGCACTCGCTCCATTATTTTGCCTGATGGACTCCCCTACTATAATCCCTACTCACTGCACAGAGAAATTTACCACCAGAGTAAGAGCTTGTGAGAGACTTCTTTTGGTATAAAACTGACACCTTTCTCTCACACTTCCTGTGTGCAGAAAGAGCAGGATTTGTGCATGGTACTGGTGTGAAAGAACATGTCCAAGACTCCTGTTGGCAGTCACCACATGCAGCAGAGGTGATGGATAGAGCTAATTGGCAAGGATGTCACTCTTTTATAAGAAATTCTTCATTAAATTATGCTAAATTGAATAGGAACTAACAAACCCATAGTAATTTCCAGGAAAAAGAAAAAAAATAGGCTCATACCAAAGGCTTATGAGAATCAAAATATTTGATTTTAGTTTCAACCTTTTAAAAAATCTGTATAATAAATGTACACATATAAGGAATTAAAAGCCATAAATTGAAACAGAAACTATAAATATTCTTTTTTAGAAATGATATGCTATAGAGCCCTGTGATCTTCCTTGGATGGTTAATTTCTCCGTGCTCCAGATTTCACTTTTTGCAACCTTTTCCCTTTTTGGTCTCTGATTCCTCAGGTGGGTCAAGCCAGGATTTTTACCCCAGCATGCTTTTCATACTGGGCCTGTTGAACAGGGCAGCCAGAGCAATGACTGCTGTTTTGAGTGGTTGTTCCTCAAGCAGCATCCACCACTGTGAAAGATCAAGCAGCCAGGACAGGAGGTGGCCATGTCCCTGGGACCTGCCCTGAAGAATGTATCTCCCTGCAGGATCTTGTTAGGGTTGGGGGCCTCCTGCAGACCCAGCAAGGAGAAAAGTGAAGGAGAAAAGGAAGAGTAGGGCTGGTGAAGATCTGGATATTGTTCCATTTTCTGTTTCTTTGGGTAAAGGATCACAGGCGCTGTGCAGCACCCTGCTCCACCAATGCAATAGAAGGGGAATTTCTCCTCTTCAGCACTGAGGGAAAGCCCCGGGGCTAACAGACACAATAACCTTGCCTCGGTGGGATTTTAAAAGGGTAATTCTGTCTTTGGCTGAACATAGGGAGGTGGAATGCCTTCCCCAGATATGAAGCTAATGGCTGTTAGGGCTAGGGTAAAAGCCTTTCCCTTCAGTTCCCAGACTGAACTGTATGTGTGGCAGTGTCAGCGGTGCCGCTCTGCCAGTAACATTCCTTGTGCTGATGGACATTGCTGAATACCTTACTCAAAGCCAGTGAGAGGAGTGGGGAGGACTTGCCTTGCCTTGGCTCCAGTGCCAGCAGGATGCTGACATGTTGCTGATTGTGTGCAGCCCTGCAAACTAAGCTTTTTGGGAGAAAGGCTGCCAAAGCTTTACAGAAAAGCATCTTAAAGCTCAGGTGCTGCAGCATGGTCAGGCAGGGCAGTGATGTGCTGGGATGAGCTCTGTGCTGTGTGCTGGGGGCTCACACCAGTGTGAAGCAAATGTCTTTTGAACGAATTGGTGCCAGAGGGGACATGCACAGCATCCTGAGTCAGCCTCAGCCAGACATCCCACTGATTAGATATTGAGGTCAGGCGCTGAGATACCAAGGTCGTGCCACGTCCTGCTTTCCTCATCCAGCTGGGCCCCGATAAAATAGCAGCTGGTAAGACCACCCATCAGATAAGGTGGCAATTTTCAGCAGTCTCAAATTATTGTTGCAGCCAGGGAGGTCCAGATAAGATCAATCAGATGTTGGAATGATTTAGCCATTCCTGATTTCTCCTCCACCCTCTTTCTTTTCCTATTCTTCTTTCTAAAGACAGACAGTCGTGTGAATGTGAACACAGGGAGAACTCGCTGAATCCCACACCATCCTCAGAACAGAATGTGAGGGTTGATTTATGGGACGGATTACTTGGAAATGGTAATTCTTTGCTCTTTATGATGTTTTGTCAGAAGGTGCAGTTCCCTCCAGTCAGAGCAGCTGGATTGCACTGAGGTTTTCACAAAAGGGGTGAGAGAAGGGGGGTGGTGGTGAGTACAGAAGCTCCTCTAACACAGCAGTTAATAAGACACAAGCACATTAATCATGTGACAGATATTGAATCTAACAGGACAAGGCAATAGGTTTTAAAAACAGCCAGTTAAGCTACTACCTGGTAGAAAAAGGCTGACTGAAAGCCACAGGTTTTATGCCACTATCTGCAATTAAAGTTATTTTTTATCCCTTCTTTTTATGTTTTTTCCCTGTTCTGAAGTTTTAAAATACCTTTTTAGACCTGTAAGAAAATAAAAGAGAAACCATTCAAGGCTGTAGCAGAGGGCTGCACAGGCCTTTCCCTCTCGACCTGCCATGCCCTGAGTTAAGCTTCTGGTGTTTGCACAGCCCTGAGCTTTACTGCCAGGGCTCAATGTGGGTGAAAGGCTCCTGAGGGTCAGGGCATAGAAGAAAGTCTCTGATGCTGTGATACAGCCATGACAGACTCCTGATTAAAGAGGCATGATTATCAACTGCAGCCTAGAGATGTGGCTCCCTTCTTTCATGTGACTCTCCAGGCAGCTTTATCCTACCAGACCATGTATACCTTGACCTCTTTTATGACCTTCATCCTGACTAGAAGTAGCAAAGGGGGGAAGAACTGGGGTAATTTTGGTGTCCTTTATTTAACGGAGCTTCAGTCATTTTAATCCTGTGGTTTCTGATATGATAGTGAAACTTATTTTCATTGTTAAGCAATGTTTGTTATCAGAAATGCTATAAAACAAAGGAAGGAAGCATTACTAAATGAACCACTCACATGAGTTTTTAGGCTTTCAGCATGTGCATACACCCTTCATTTTGAGCCTTGGTAAAACTGCTTGCTGGGGCAAGTTGGGCACTGTGAAAGACCAAAGCAGACAGAGTAGTAATAAATAGAATCATAGATTTGTCAAAATTGGAAAAGACCTTTAAGATCATCTAGTCCAACTGTCATCCCAGCTGTACCACCTTGTTCACGATTAAACTCCATGACTTCCTTTGGCAGTCTGACTAGGTAAAGTTTTATCTTGCTTCCCATATGGCAAATATCGATTTCCAGGGACATGCCTCTTGGCCACTGCTGTATGATGAAATGGGCCCTTAAAGTAGGATGCAAACAGAAGTCACCACTGTAAATGAATCATAAGAATTGCCTTCCCAGAGGACATCTCATGTCCATCTTGCTCATTAATCAGTGCCTGACAGTGATCAAAGCCTGATGGTACAAGGGAAGATAAAAAAATAATTGTAACAAACAGAGACAAAAATGCTTCAAGCCAGTGCTGTGGGGAAAAAAATGTTCTCTTGATTCTGGACAAATCATTAGCAAATGCCAAACAACAAAAGGCGAGTAGGTGAGAATCATAAAATGGAGTTTCATGGTCAGTGTTGGCAATAGCTACAGTAAGTGCAGCTTTCAGGGTGGCTGTGTTTTCAAGATGAAGGCCATAAATTTTGGGGGTAGATAATTTAGGTAAGACACCTGAATTGCCTAAGAATCACCAGTTCCAGGAAGGCTTGTGAGGAGCTATCTTTATTTCAGTTAATATTATAACTGGTACAACTCATTACACCTTTTTTGTGGTGGATGTGTGGTAACTTTGGACCCAAGAAAACCACGGTGTTTCTCAACAGCTGAACACCTGGCCCTCAGTTTTCAGATGTGGTTTAATTCTGTTTCACCTTTTAAAGGTCGCAGATTGCATTTAGAGGTCTTTGTGCTTGGTTTTATGGACTTAAGAAGACATTTGATAACAGCAGTGCTGAAGAATGTCAGCATGGATTTCCTGATGCTAATCAGATTAATCCTTTTTCTTTTTCTTTTTAACATAATTTTTGAACTAACGTGGTAAGCTGAGACAAGAAAAGATGTGCATAGGAAATAATTTCTCTAGCAAGTTCTGATATATTTTTCTGAACAATAACTTTAAATTTATCTTATGGTTTCCCAGCTGATTGCTCTCAGCAATTTCTCTCCATGTCATATCATCAGAATATACTGCAAGTTACAAGGTAACCAAGGGAGATGCCTGAGCTAGTTCTAACTGAGTGGGAGTTTGAAATAATGCTGCTGCACACATATTTCTTCTGGTATTTAAGCCAGTTTAGAGCAGTTGGCTATCCCCACCTCACTCTGCTGTCTGGGATGTAGATATATGCTTCCAATCCTTGGACAATTAAAGGAAAATATTGACAAACACTCTCACACTTTAATACTTGTTTCTCAGTGAAAAATCCTTCGCTAAGTACATTATAGTGTAATTTCACTTGTAGCTGACTAAATACAAATATAACTCATGCAGATGTGTTTGCCACCCACCCTGTCTCTGCAGAGCACTGTGGAGAAATCCAGGGACACACCAGTTCACAAGAGCAGTGTGGTTGGCTGAAGCTGCTGCTGGCTAAAGGGAAATCTTTGCCCCATTGAACTCACTGGCAAAACTCTTGTTGACTATTTTTGGGACCAAAATATGTACTGCAGCAAGAACAAGACCGCTTGTTTTCTCTCACAGAAGCCACTGCACTTGGCAGCTGGACTGTCCCTTTGAGCCTAGGTGCTAAACAGATCACCTCCTGTGTTGTCTTCTCACCCTAGAGGAACACAGGACTTTTTTCACTGTGTTGTTCTAGCATATCATATAACTACCAGCTCTAAGGTAGGTTTTGTTTTTCCTCCACACTTGGCTCTTGGATTACATTTGCTTTTAGGTGTTTGGGGTTTTTATCCAACTCAATACAGAAACACAGAGAAGCACGATGTTGCTTTATAGTTGCCAGAAATATAACTTGAAGAGTTTAAGCCCACCTAACTCCCACCCATACAATCTGTATCTCATTTAGAATCCCTGTCTGCAGTCCAGCACTGACTTCCTAGGAGTTCTTTCCCTGCAGACACTTGCATGTGTTGGATAATTTCCTATTTAGCCTGAATGCAGTATGACGGCTCTGTTTTAGCTGCATATCCTTGGCAGCAGATGCTCTGGGGTAACAATCTCTTTCTGTGAGCTGTGGTGCAGTGAAAGCAGCAATAGACAGGCAGCTCACTTCCACCTCCTTCCCCAGGGGTGTGTGTGAAGCTTCCTGAAGGACTGTGCTGTGACACCAGGCAGGAAGGCAGAGCCCACTGCTTCAGCACTGAACCCAGAAGACCAGCAAGCACTTACTAGCTCCTGCTCCTTCAGTCTCTTCTCTTTTGCGGAGAAATATTTGTGGCTTAAGACTCGGGAATAGTCCTCTATGGTCAATGTAGACTGGAACAGTGATTAAATTGTATGGATAGATCATCTCTCACCTGTGAAGGTATTTAATTATTTGTACAAAATGTAGAGGTCATTTGACAACAGAAACCTAAAATTTTTGGAGGCAGCACCTAAACAGGACACCCAGAGTAGATGGATTGGGTTCCACTTTTGGTTAGTAGGCTACAAAGAAATAGTAATTATGGTCTATAAAGAAATAATAATAATAATAATAATAGATAATAATAATATAAAATAAAAATTAGAGAAGAAAAAGAGAAAAATATTTTAGCAACAAAAGCCACTTTGTCTTTTTTTGTTCTCAGCCCTTTGAAAATGCCTCAGACTTTCTCTCAGTAATTGCTATGCAAACATTTTTGATGTCTGTGCAAAAACATCTGGAAGCTTACAGTGGCATCTGGGCATAAATATTAAAAGATCAACAAATACATGATGTGAATTAGCCATGTGGATAGCCATAAAAACCACAACCACAAAACCCTCCTCCACATCTTTAGCTGCAATTGTGGGCGCTTTCTCACTTGGTTTTAATGTGTTTAAGAACTGACATTCAAAAAGGGAGTGGTCATGACTAATGATTTGGTTTGCTTTCATTTGACCACTCTTAATCATGCTAGAAATTCCCTTGCCTGATTTAATAGGAAATAAAATAGGAAATGTCCCTCATTCCTTTTCCAAGCCCTCTTCTAAATTTTTGGTGTTCTTTATGGGAGTTTTTGTTCAGTTTGCAAAATGTGTGCTTGCAAGGCTCCTTCTCCTGCAGGACACAGTCTGGACTCCCACTGATTTCTTTCTGAGGTGGGCAGAGCTACCTGAGAGTAGTTGCTGTGGGCAGCCACTGCTGTGTATTACAAGAAGTCTTGTTTAAGTGTACTCAGGTCTTACTCTAGTGTGCCCACTGGTGAGATGTGCTCTAACAAAGGAAAGGTCCACCTTGCATAGGGCAGCTGATGGAAAAAAACCACCTCCATCCAGCTCTCACAAAGTAAAAAGCAAGCTAAAGTGGCAACCCCATGGTTATTTTTCAGTTTATGTAGTGTAGTCTCACAACTTTTGAGCCCCTCAAAGCTGGCAGTGTTTTGAGTTGCTTTTTTGAAAGTGGCAAGGACATGAAGGCACACAAACCTCTTTGCTTTTTAATGAGTCTGCCGTGCAGATAATCAAAAGTTTTAGAAGCTGACAGGAGTCAAGAACATATGGATTTGATAACTTAGGTCTTATTACCTTGATTTTCTCTTGGTAAAAACATACATAATAGCTTTCTGCCTCCAGAACTAAATACATGAAAGATTGAGCAGTGCTGGTGCAATAGAAGTTCTTTAAATTTTCCGAAGAGAACTGGAAAATGCATAGTACAGTGATATAGATCAGCAAAGCAATGCTGTGTCTTCTAGAGGCCATCACTTGCTCTTATCTCATCTTTTCCACATTCTTGCCATTTTCTTCCTGTTTTTTTTGTCTTTGTTTGCTCATTCATTGCAGACTTCAGTGCTATTCACCTCATTCTCAGGACAGCGCTCAGCTACAGGCCATATATATCCTTCTACCCAATCTGGACGTCTTATGGAGTGGACTTGGTTTTAAATGGTACTTCTGTTTCTTAATTGTCTGAAGACATGCCTAGTATTTCATGATGGAAACAGAAATGCTGTACTTGGCTGTTTCCCTCTCCAGTTGCTAACCCACTGGGATATTCTGGATAGGACCAACTGCAAGGTGAACCAATTGCTCTAAAAGATTCTCAAGAAGGGAAACACACAGATGTTTGTATTTGATTTCTGCCCTAATATTTAGTGAGGACTCTATAATTTAAATAAAAGGGCTCATTTTCCCCCAATTTAATCTCCTTTAAACAGTGTGGGAGTTATAAACATTATAATAATGTTACCACTTTCATATTTGAAAATATGCCCTCTAAGCATTTACATTCAAGATTTGTTTTTCTTCAGATGTGTAAATAACGCATAGCAATTTGCTTCTCATGCATAAATCTTTCTCCTGTTGAATACAAATTAAAAAATAAAAATAATCTGGCCCCCAACCACTTTCATTTGCTTCTTTCCCCACCTCCTCATATTTATAGCAAGTTAACTGGCTAATTCTTCCAATGAGAATTGTAAGAGTTTATATCTGTTTAAAAAATTATCTGACCGAAGTTTTCTTCCACCGAGTAAAAAGAAGCCTAGAGCTGATTAATAGTGTTTCCTTTTCCAGTCCTAATGGACGTTTTTCAGGTTTTATGCATCCCAGATAAATCTATTTTAAATGGTGTGTGTCTGTTTGCGTGCATGAATGTTGCTCTTTCTCGGGATTTATCCCAAATGAGTTTAGCTTCTCTGTACCTTGTAGGACAATATCGATGCTGGCTTAATCAATTTCAATTTGCTGTTAAACCAGAAACGAAGTATTTATCAGGATGAGCCAGGAAGGGCTGAATGGACTTTTTGTGTTGCTGAAGTCTCTTTGTGAAATCTGCTCCATGAAGTTTCTGGAGCTCAGAATTTACAGGAAGCTCTTCTCTGACTTGCACTCACCACCTAGCCTGGATGCACCCTCGGGGTGGCTTTACTCTACGTGTTTCCTACACTGGCAGCATGCGTGCCTACCGATGAGTATCATGGGGCTCAACCCACTAAAAATAACTTCTCTAGAGAGTCTTGCTGCCTTCGTAAAAATGCAACCAAAATATCTCATTGAATCATCTTCCTCAGCTCAGCCCGGCTCTGCTATTTATGACTGTGGAGTCACTTCTGCCTCCCCGGCTGCTTCACGCCGAGCACGGAGCCAGCCCTGGCAGACGTGAGGCGGTGCCAGCAGCAGCAGGAGCTCTCTGGTGGGTGAAAGCCTTCTGCTCGCACAGCAAGTCCCGGCCCCGTGCTGCTGGAGATTCGGGGTGTTGCAAACTCCCCGGCTCCTGGAGGCAGGTGCTGCTTTAGTGATCAGCTCAGCACGCCGTGGCAAGCGGTGGGTGAGCATTTCTTCCGCTGCTGCTTGATCATAGCGATGCTAATTTTAAAGTGGTGAGGAAGCACAGGGAGGTGATAGCAGGATGGTCCCAGCTGTTCATCCCAAGGACGTGAGTGGCACTTTTATCTGAGGGGGAAGGTAGAAACACCCATTTCACTGCACAGACTGGGAGAGTGGGGAGAGGAGAGTAAAACCTTCCCTAGATTCCTGTTTCACTTCAGAAAAGTGTTTTCAAAGATTTATCCTCTCTTCCCCTCCTGCAGGTTATATTTAGTTTAAGATCTCCTGGTTTCTTCATACCATTTCCACTGCAATTAATCAGAGAGGGGTTGATTACGCTTTTCTCTCTGACTGTGTAAACCAGGATCCTTCTGTTTTAAATGAGGAGACCTTTTCTGCCTGGCTACCCTGCATTCAATCCCCTTCCATCTCATGCCATACCATCTCTCCAGCATGGCCAGGTGGCCAGGCATTCCTGTGTGGAGTGTGTTGTTCCTCTGTTGAAATCACGCCAAGGAGAACTGAGGCGAAGGACTAAACAAGCATCATGGCTTTTTTGAGAGGATCTGTAAGATGGATAGCTCACCATTTTAGGGGGCCTGTTAACCCAATTTCATGCTGCGGTGCAGGGGGGAGACGAGAGGGGCTGAGGGCTCTGGCCCACTTGCTCTTCAGTCCAGCCAGGCTCATCACTTCAAGTACACTTCTTCAAAATCTGCTCAAATAGGGTAGCACTGTATGAGCTGAGAAGAAAAATAGGTTTGGATAGAAAATTGTCTTAGTAAAGAAAGCAGCTCCAGGTCCCAGTAGCCTCTTCTAGCTGCCCACAGGCTGCTTCCATTCCTGTTTTACACAAAACATCATAACGGCTTTGGCCCTTGAGACAGCCAGGCTCTCACTTGAGATCTCTGCTCACATTGGGACAGCATGAGCACAGGAAGAGCAGTGAGGATGTGTGACACCTTCTTTGTGTTTGGAGAGGTTAATTCAAAGGACAAACTGTAATTGTAGGAGTCCCCAGCACTACAGACATTAGTGGCTTTGCTGGCTGTTCACCATTAGCTCTTTTCCTTGCTATCTCTCAGCCCATGAGCCTGGCCAGAAGGTATCTTCTCTTTTAGAGTAAGCTGTGCCTGCAAATCAAAAAGCTCTTTAAAAATATGTATTTAGACTCAGCACTCCTATGTGAGTGACTGCTTCACAGGTTTGTAGTCTCAGGTGGAGAAGGGTTAAAATTATTTGCTCAAAGACTTAAGATGCAGAGCTGATCAGGCAGCAGGACTGAGGAGCTGCAGTTCTTAAGGGACCACTCCAAACACGCGTCCATAATCCCTTCTTTTCAGTTGATAATTTGTACCATTGCCTCTTAGGAAGCAACTGCAGCATTGCTCTTCAAACCAACCCAGGTCAGAAATCTTCCAGTTATACTAGTTAAAACTGCAGGAAGTATTTCTGAAGGACAGACACACCATGCATCTTTTTCTTCCACCTGCCTAAACACTGGACTGTGTGTATCTGCTTTGGTCTTTAAGAGGACTGATGAATTGCAACCCCAATTCAGCTTGCAGGGTGTAACATTTGATTTTGCTGTATCTGTGGTTAGCAGATCACATTCTTAATACACCCTTGCTTGTCAAACAACAGCTCTGCAGGCAGAGATCAAAGGAGCTGGAAAGAACTCGTTTCCTTCCCTCATATAGAAGAGGAGAGGTAACATGATCTTGACCTCTGAAAGTCAGGGACAGCTCTGAGAGTGAGTGACTTGAGCCAGAATCTGTTGATCATATAACAACAACACATATTGGTGCCATAACACAGACATGGATTAATTCTTTGCATGGAGTTGTATTTTTGCCAGTCCTAACCCCTGTAAAGTTAGAATTAAGTGGATAATCGTATCCTGTATTGTTTATAATTTAACTTTTTTTTTACTGTGTGTATATATATATATATATACAAACAAAGCAAGCTGATTCTTAGTAGATTGCATTGCTAAATTTTGGGTGGAGAAGAAGCAACTCCTTGAGTGAGTTACAGATTATGTCACAAAGACTGTCTCTGCAGACTTTTATTGCTCCCTAAGTAATGTATCGTCTGCCCTTTCCCAGGAAGGTTTCCCATCAACAAACAGCAGGGGAGTGAAAAATATCATCTGTAGGACATAGTAAACTCACAAAGTAAATGTGGCTATAAACACTAAGTAAGCTAGTACATCTACAGATGTTCATTCTAATCCAGATGCAGCTACTGTACCTCCAAGGCCCCACAGATGCAATGCAGAAGCTGCTTTGCCGTGTTGCATAAAGAATTGACAAAATCACATGATGGTGTTGTTGCCATCTTTTCCTTTCTTTTCCCCCACCTGCTAAATTACATTAAAAAGCACTAAATAAACACTCAATATTTTCCTTCTATAAATTTATCGTGTAGCAATTATTGCAGTTAATTTCAGTGCGAGTATGTGACTGTAAGTGGGAGGTGTCAATCAATGTAATTAGAAAAGATGTGCCTGAAAAAACAACCTCTGCATTACAATATTGCCCCCACTATAAACACCCTACCACATGGTGTGTCCCTTCTTAGTTACACAGTGTAAGTCCTGTGTTGATTCAGGATTGAATTACACAGTAAATCTTGTTTGTGAATTTATAGACTGTCCCTTTGAAGGCAGAATTGTGCCAGCCTACTTATTAAGTCCTTTTTTCACTGCAGTGGCGTGCTTTGGAGATGTAATACCTTATACACAAAATCCCTGAGTGACAGCAGCTCTGCAAGCTCATGATACTAATAATACATTACATATTATCAATAAAATGTTGCAAGACGTGTCATAGATCTTATTAACATAACTTTAAATTATGGATACAAGTTTGACCTATCTACTGATGGATTAGAAGCAAAGCTTAGATTGTTAAACAGAATTAAAAGGCTCAGGGCATAATTAAACAAACTGTTTCAAGTAAAATGTCTGTATTTCACTATAAAAAGTCAAACTGTACCTGAAAAGCTACCTGTCCCCAAGGCAACTTATAAAGTTTAAAGATATCCATAGATAGCTTTCAAGTATTTTTTAAAAATTACTTTTGCCATTGCCCTCACATTAATTACAATCCAAATTTCTCCCACAAACTTTGGCCACACTAGAACATTTTGATCTGTGTCTTTCCCAGTCCCCCAAAGCGAACCAGAGAAAATAATCTCTGCACTGCCAGGAGATGTAGACAGCACCCAAACCTTTGGTATCAGTGACACATAGATTGCCTGCCTGCTGTGTCCCATTTCTGAGCTGAGATTCATTGTGTCAAGACTAGAGAGTGCAGTGACAATGAGGCTCCAAACAGAGATTTACAACTGACTCCTCAGACATGCAGGAGTCTGTGCTGGCAAATCCAGCTGAAGAGTTTTTACATTAGGTCACAAATGAATGTCCTGCAAATTTTCAGAGACATTTCTAGGGTTTGTTTGTTTGTGCGTGCACGGTAAGGTAGCTCGTCTAATTTTTATTTATGGAGTGGTTTTGGCATTTTAACTGTGGATTCTTTGCCACATCTTTTTGTGTTCTCTTCGTGTTAGAACTTTGGCAACAGGGAAGAAATTAAGGCAAGTCATTTAAGTGACTTGCCTGAAGTTATATAGAAGAATATGGATAAGGCCATAGACACCTCAGAGATGTCCTGTTTCTGAGTCCTTCACTTACATCCTGGAAATATTCCTTTTTTTTTTTTTTTTTTTTTTCTGAGTGTCATTAAAATGACCTTCTATAGCAGAATAAATAAGGCTTCTTCCCTTCATAATGTAATTGTTTAAAACATTGAATTTTATTTTTAGGATGTGAGCTTCTTTATTGGGGGTAATAGTGGGGTGTGCTTAGTCTAGTAAATATGGGAACTGGAAGGCAAGAGCCCCAGAAATTATTGCCTTTTTTTCATTATTTCTATAATATAATTTCTGGATCAAGTACAAAACCAATGCTGAGAGAGATGGAGACCATTGACTTGAGAGGGAATGAAGAGAGACATTTAAAAGAAATGTATCCATCTGATGAGTAAGCTGGCATGCACCACTGAGTCATTAGTAATGTTTATTCTATTAGAGTGGACAGTCTTTTACTGTTGATAAAAAAAACTAACTCAGTCCATTACACATTAAATTAAGAGAACATACACATGCTCCATAATCACAACTCTCTCTCCCTGAGTACTGATCAGTAATAGTGACCTTTTGGGTAGGGGGTGGAAGGTGATAGCCTGAATACCTTTGTGCAATTATTACTCCTCTGTGCTCGTGAAAATCCTAAAATTTTAACAACTTTGCTGTGTCTCAGGTCCCTAAAGACCTGACATTGGTGACAACAAAAAACCGTATATATTTGGACAGCAGTAATTCTATAAGTAATTCTGCTGTTTTGTGTTGGTTTTGGTTTAGGTTTGTTAGTTAGTTTGTTTTGTTATCTCTCATTCAGTTATGCAAAAGAGCTTTATTTGACAAGTTAAAAAGAATTAGTTTTCATTCCTATGTATTCAGTCTCATATACTGAATAAATAAAGGCACAAATAAGAGTGGCTTGAGCTCTGCAGTGGACTTCCCTGACTCTTTCAGTTAACCTTAAAGTTCACTGTGCTGAAAACTAATAGCACTTAGTTGTCAAGAAGCCAGAATAATGACATTTTGTGCCATTATTCTAATGCATTTTTCACTGTGCATTTTCTTTAATTATTTCCATGAGTAATATCATTATGCATTCATGCCAATACAATTCTGGTAATTAATTTACATGATGGCAATTTCTTAATGATTTCGATGTCAAAGTTAATAGCAACATCTGATAGTTGATCTGTTTGAGCTGACATAAATTTAACTTTTAAAGTATTGATGCCAAAACCAACAGCAGCATCAAATTACATTGCAGAAAAAATAAACATCCATAGGGTAAAATCCTCAGTAGAAAAGTCTTGATCCTTACCCGAGGTTTATAGGTTCGAAATAAAACCAAGGCCCCTAGATACGATGCATGTCAGATTTTTACTTCATCTTGCTTTACTTATTTATTTCCACCATTAATGGAATTGATGCCTTATATTTAAGAGATCAAATTATACTCTGTCATATAAAAGATATTGTACTCTTGCCTCCGACTCGGTGGATATATTCCATATATTAAAATTTTAAAAATGCATTAATTAAGTTTTTATCTTTCTGATTCTTTAAGCATGAAGTCTAAACAGCTCTGTAGGGGTGGGAATTTAGGACTGGTGTCTGAACCTAAATTTGTGTCTTGGTTTGAGATTTCAGTTTGTACCATGTGGTGATCAAATCAGCAAATTTGACTTTTGTGGAGGCAAATATTGTTAATATTAATAAAACAAGAAACAGAGCAATGCAAAATAATGTTTGAAATCAATATATTTAGTACATTTTTGCAATATGGAAGTGATGCATAGATAAAGAGATAATTCTACGTGTTACTATGTATATGTATCTATTTTTTTTTTATTGACTCATGTAAGTATTCCAAGACAATTAACATAAACCCACATTCTTCAAGCCTTTGTCCAGGAGATTTGAAGATCTCTTTACAAGTCTATAGGTATTTCTATTTACCAGTTAAGTATTTTAGTACACCTCAGTATTGAAAAAATGTATGTGAAACAAATTATGATAGTCATAAAATGGTGATGGTTGTTTTCCCTTTATTTTTTAATGAAAAGCAAAGCTTCATTCCATGACACAGTTGCTAGCATAATATTTATTTCCCCCTGCTTCAGCCTGTTAAATGTATAGATGAAATGTTAAAAACCATTAGAAATAAAATTGATCCTGCCGTATATCTCAGCCTTTTCCTGAACTGGCTTTTCATCATTGATATCCACCAAGGGAGTGCACATTTCATTTTACATCGTGAGGAGATAATTATACAGCCTCAATTAGACCTTTCATTGCTGGAGTATAAAGGGCTGCTAGTACAGACCCAGATCATTTGCCTCTAAAATGCGCTACTTTTCCTTCTTCAGACTCAACAAACAAAGAGTTTGTCCCTGCCTGCTGAGCAAGAGGCTATGTCTGATTGCTTTTAGCCTGTCTTTAACGAACATGAGGACACATACTTGCTTGAAACCAGCCTCCTGAGATTCAGGCATGTCAGTGGCCATTTTCTGTGTCCATCCTGTGGACATGAACACTGTTCCACCCAGACACAAAGGCTGTTGAATGATTTTAAGCCCCAGTGGTGATGGTGAAGGTGCAAACAACAGCAATAGCTTAATTCCTCCTACATTTCTGGGGAGCTGTACTTTGAAAGAAGCTTGTGGGATGAGTGGGACTTTGTTTGCTCAGAATTTTTACATTTCCTGTGCAGTGTAGCATGAGTGCCCATGTTCAGCTACACTCCTGCAAGATCTTGTAAATGTAGGGCTGTGGTGGAAGACAGGAGAAGAATATGTATCAGAGGAGATATCTGAGAGCCTTTGAGCTTCAACCACCTTTTGTTAGGACACACACATCTTCCACACTTTCAGACATATGCTGAGTCTACCTTAGCCTTTTGCTCTTAAAGGAGAATTGGTTTGAGGCAGATACTAGTCATACAAGTAAGGACAGTGAGAGAGAAGACTGGAAAAGGTCTGATATATGGAAGGGGAATTTTTTTGTTATGCAGGCTTTCTCAAATGTGCTTCCTGCTCACACATTTTTCTGTGATGAAGATCTGGGATGCTTTCTTCTAACAGAACAATTTAATTTCATGGACTTTTTTGGGGAGTGGAGAAAAGAAAAAGGAGATTTCTTTCTCTGTAACCTTACCCCATATTAAGAAAATTTTATTTTAATAATAAATTTTTAAAATTATAAATTTCATATTATGGAGACTGAGAAAGGAGTGGAATACTAACTAATTGTCCTTTTTCCTGTCTGCAGAAGGTATGGTTAGCTGTTAGCTGTTCAGCTGTTAGCTGTTCAATATTACTTTGGAAATCGGTTAGTCAAGAACACATCTTGGTTTTAAGAATAGCTACTCAATGAGAAAGAGTAGTGTAAATGTAATCTTTATTCCAGGTGAGTAGAAAATCTCTGAAAAGCATTTCTGAGGAGTGTTAGCTTTGCAAGTTGATTGTTGGAAGGTGTAAGAAATATGACTGTGGTTGTAGTTTGCACATTGAGAGAATCTCCCCCATAACCCAAATGGCTTTCTTGTATGTGGCATTTCACAAGCCCCTTTTTTTTTCTGCCTCCAAGCATGTGGAATGCCTGCACAGAAAATATTTGTTTTGTGCAGGGCTCGCCATGAGCTGGACACAACCTGTTTGGAATGCAATGTAGGAGTTTGAAAGGGAGGTTTTAAAAATTCAGAGCTGCCTGAGGACTGAGAGCATTACTAATGAAAATGTGTTTGAGTTTAATGTTGAAACTAAATGTCTCATAGAACAGAATGAAATTAACTTCTTCCCTCCTCAAAACTCATAATGAAGTTTCCATAGCCTTAAATCTAGCCCAGATAACTTAGCCTCTGAGTCAAAAACTGCTCCCTATGCCTCACGTAAACATCCACACCCAGGCATCTCGTATTATCTTCCATTTCTTCAGTTCGCCAATAATTTGCCACACCCTGTTATTGTGGACTATCTTAAATTAGCTCCTCAGTGACTCAAACATTTATTAACTGCTCAGGAACCAGGAATTCGTCATGTCAAGAAGCTCCAGGGCCGAAAATATAGCCATAGAAGTAGTTTCAGACACTGATGGTGGCCGTGAATCATGGCAGAGGCAGCTTGGGCACCACCTGGGAACAGAGCTGTGTCTCCCAAAGCAGGGGACATTCTACTCATCCCCTCCACCACAGAGACATGGAGTTCTCTACAGGTAGTGGGATCTTGTAGCAGTGTCCCTTTGAGTAATGCATCCTGAGGGAGGTGGCAGCAACAGTCCACTACTCACTTTCTTTAATCAGCTGTGAGCCCAGAGGTGACTGTGGATATGATCTAACTGCCTGGCCCTTAGTGCAGAGGCAGAGAGCTTAGGTCCTTTCTGCAGGAACACTAATTAGTCAGAAGGCAGCCTAGCTACCAGTTCCAACTCCAATGCTCATTGTTTTCTCCTTGACAGCTAGCTCAGGCTGGTTATTAACACAAAAAAAAAGATTTCCCTTTGAAAGTGATGTTCCCTCCATCCTCCACCACTGCAATTCCGTTGTAAAAACCATGCTGAGTCACATTACACTGTGGCTAAGATTGGGGGGCCTCTTTAAGGTGGCATTTTTACACACTGGTTCAGAAGTCTCAGACTAGACCAAGACCAGAAAAGCAAGTGGTAGAGGTGGAGGTAACCTCTCAGTTTCCATGGCACGGACTGCGGTACAGTGAGCTGGGAGAAAGTTTTGTGGGAGAAGTTCCACAATACGTTACATGTCAGCTTTTTAAAAAGAGGGTAATTGCATCCTCTGTTACTTTTTGTGGTGGGATTGATTACACTGAGTCCTGTTACAGTTTGGATGTCTTGGGTCTGGAGACCACAAAGCGCTTTCACTGTAACTGGACAGTCATTACTGTCCATTTACTGCACTGTCCTTGTCATCCAAAGCTTTCAGTCATACAGTTTCCTGACTAATTGTGCCAAGAAATGTGTCTTTAATACAATGGGTATTTACAATCTGCAATAGTTATCTATAAATCCTTAAAAAATATGCTATGTCTGACTACTAAATCATATGTCTTTACAAGAGGTTGTGTATATTTTTACACCCACTTTAGACTTACACAGAGAGAGAGTATTTCCAATTGTTTACATATGTTAGAATCCCTTGCATTTAAATAGCTCATTATGCAAATATTTACAAAATACGTGGATATTTATTTTTACTGTACCCTCTATTCAGTCACTGAGCTGAGATTTAATGTCTAAACATTGTCTGCAGAGTCGCATGTGCAGTAATGTATTATGAATAATTATGTACTATATACAATAATACAACAAAAATAACAGATTCAAAAAATATTAGCCTTGCAAAGGCAAGCAGTCAAATTTATGTAACATCAGAGGTAAAGTGCAATCCTATTTCAACCCACATGTGCCTTACACCAGGGCCTTCACTAGCCTTGCTCCAGTTGTCCCCCAGCTGCCTTCAGCTGCAATGGGTGCGTGTCTACCATGCTGTGTCAAAAAACCAAGGCTCTGACCAAGGCGCCAGCCTAGCCTTGGGACCAGACCAAGGCAAATTTATAATGTTTCCCAGGCAAGGACTTCTTCCTGGGTTTGGTCACCTAAGCAACTGACCTGACTCAGTGAGCATGTTTCTGATTTTCCCACTCCAACAGCAAGAGCTTGCAGAAAGAGAATGCCCTGCACTAATTCACCTCTCCAACTGGAGCCATACACCATTCAGGACTAATTTTGCATTTGAGACATTTGAAAGAGCACTGTGTTCTCATATAATCAAAGACAGAGCCTGAAGTATATTGTGTTGAAAGGTTTTCCTGACCAGAATATCTTCCACCAGGAAATGCTGCTTTGTCAGAATTGAAATACTTCATAGGAACATTTTGTTTGTGATGATATTTTTGACAGGAAAAAAATGTGAGCAATTCAAAATCTGAAGAAAGTTCTTCTCACTGCTGCTTTTTTCAGAGTAGGCCTGTTATAATTTTTGTTGGTTTTAGAACATATATTATTTATATTTACAATTCATGAGGTAATATTACCAAATACCCTGCACAATGTCCTTGAAATATTTCAATCCTGTTAATTCTGACATTGACCAATTTGATTATTAGAAGCCTTCAATAAGTTTGGGTTTTAACAATTAGGTGTTTATTGGCCCTTCTAGGTGCGCAGTGCTTTTCTATATTTTAAGAAAACAAGCAAATTTCAGAAACATAATTTCAACAGAATTTATAGCTGCTATGAATATGACATCCAATATAAAAAAAAATCTTTTAAAGTGGATAAAGTTTTCCCAAGTTATAAGCAGACAAAATAAATCTAAAAATTATTGAGTGATCTCAGTAATAGATGGCAACCTTTGTTCCATCTATTACACTGCAAACAATTTGTCCTTGGAAGTTACTCTGAAAACAGTAACTGTATTTCATTTTTAAAATAATACAATTTATAGAGAATTTTTAGCTCAAAGAGAAGATAGTTGAAGCCAGTTTTTTAGTGTTAGCTGAATCAGTGATGAATATGATGTATAGAATTACCCACAGTTAAATTTTTCCGAAGCTAATTTATAGCAATATGCATCCTACATATTGATAATATTCTAATAACAACCAGACTATATAGAAGTTACCTTAAACTGAAGACAGGATGGACTACAGTAATATCATTTGGATAAAGATTTCTCAGGATGATTAAATGAATCTGATCCCAAATCTTTTATTACCAGTCCACAAAACATTTTGTAACTTCCTGGGTATTTATATTAATTGGCATGTGCCTCATTATATTCTGATTATGGAAAAAGGTAAAGCAAAATGGGGTGAAGGAGACTCATATAGATAAGTGTCAGGAAATGTTAAGAGTTTTATTAAAAAGAAATGCTTTCATAGTATTTCATACTAAATGAATAGTGTTTGGCTACTGTCTGACATAATGGATCAGGGTTCTTCAATTCAATTACTTCGTTGCTCTCTTTGGAGATATTTGGAAATAGGAGTGCTCACAGCAGGTGTGCTCACAAGTGTGACGTGCATAAAATCCAGGGCCAGAACTCAGACCAGCCAGTCTTCACTGAAATGTCATTGGGCTCCCGTCTCTTCTGCTGGCTTCCTTCTCCTCCTACGCCCACCTCAGTCTTACAGTGGTCTTTGGAGAGCCAAACCATGAAGCATCACATTTTCTCATCTAAAACAATGGGTGAAACGTTGCATAAACCACTCTGATGAAGGCAATAATGCTTGATTAAAATGTGGTAGGAGTGCCAATCATTACTGCAGTAAGGCTGCACCACAGGTCCATTGTTGGAAGGCACCAACAAAAGCAATTCTACAGTCTGAGCTTGCTCTGCTCTAAACTTAAGACTGTCATTCTGTTCCCCATACCCTCTCTTCCTCTGACCTTCTCTTCTGGAGATATATTCCAACATACCAGCTCTGTTTCAGGTGGAAAGCAGAATGCCTTTAAAAAGAAAGAGAAAAAATAAGTAAAAAATCCAGACACACCTATGCATTTCACATGTGACTTCCACCCACCTCCTGCCATATAGCTACGAAAACATTGAGTTTATTTATATATAAATAAATACACTTTTTCATCACTGCAACTAGTAAATAGGAAATGAAGTCACAATCCTCAAAATTATAATGGCAGGCACACAAAGACACAGTTGCTGGCATGGAATTCAATTAACAGATAGCAATCACCCTTGGGTGACTGTGTGAGGTGGAAATATACAGGCATGCTAATAAGTAATATCTTAAAGCCAAGGCGTTTATCAGCCAGCAGCCAGACATGGGCATAAGTGTGGGCAGACAGCACTGCTCTGGGATATTTAATAAAACCTGCTCTCTTCACTTGAGGATTTGTGTTTAATCATTTGGTAACATTTTAGAAACATCTAGCCTGGGAAGCTTCTCAAATGGAACTGCTTAGGTCAGAAAATGTGGAGAGTTATTTACCGATACTAAAATAGCCAAAGGAAGAGAGTGGATTCTAGGTAATATTAACAGAATGCTTTGTTGCCATCTTTTTGACCTTTTGAGTTTCTGGGGTATGCCTGCTATGTGAATCACAGCCTTATCTGGGGAAACATGCAGGAGGTGTTCATTAATACTGGGAAAGCAAATGATTGAACTGCTGTTTGAAACAAAATTTTAACTCTTTTTTTGCTTGGTTGAAAGCCTAAAGCTAAAATAGTTTTCTTCTAGGCTCCTTGAACTTTAATTTGCATTGCATTTTGGCCTTTCAAAGGCTTCAGGCAGGCCAAGGTTTTCCATCTGCTGAAAGACGTTCAATTTAAACTTTCTCATCAGGACTCTCTTTGTGCCTCAGCAGTCGGGTGAACTCACAGGGCTGTTTTGCATGGCTAAATACCACTGCCTGGAGGAAACGCAAGCCCAGCAGCAAAGTCATTAGTTTCTTTAAAGGAGGGCAGTTCAACTTGGGGAGATGTTTGTTAGGAGCTTCATACAGAAGAAATGCATTGGAAGAAGGATGGTGTTTGTACATTCTTGGGTGACCCTCCAGGGTTGGAGGATTCATTAAATGAAAGCGGTTTGGAGCAGGACACAGGGGGCTGGCCAGCCTGGTGATGAGCCATGCAGGAAGCAGCATATATCAGCCATTATCAAAGAGGGCTGGAGGCTGTTTGCTTTGAAGCAGACAGTGCTGCTGGTAGATGCTATCACTGCTTTTGGTTTCACCTCTAACCTGGGTGTGCAGTTATATCTTTTGTGATCTTTGGCTCTGCTCCTGCAACTGGGCTGGTGACAGCAGAGAGTCAGTGGTGCCTTCGCTTCTCTCCTGAGAGAGGGGAACACCCCTCTGAGCACACTGCCTCAGCAGCCTGCATTGTCCCTCTCGCCAGTGTGGCCACCTGCTTTGCTTTCTTTGGAATATTACTGTTCTAAACATGCAGACTCTAGTGGCTACCAACAGTTGTGTAGCAGCTGAAGCGCTGGGGTGATTGCCCAGTGGGCAGAGTCTTGGTCATTTTGCTTTGTCAGAGGAATCATCAATTAGGAGACTGCAAGAAATGTGAAAGATGGGCAGTGACATGCAGCAAGCACCCTCTAACAGGTGCTCTCAGTACCTGTGCCCTTTTCCCCTGGGGATTCATGTGACCTGCAAATCTGTGGCCAGAGTCTCTGCCAGCCATTTTCCACCCTGCTGGCATGCAGCCCAGCCTGGGCTCTGCTCAGGAAGCTGTAAAGTGTCTCTGAATAGCTGCTGTGAAGCTGTCCCTGTGCTGCTCCTGTCACAAAGAGTTTTCAGTGCCCACCTCGCTAATGGATTGGTTTCTCCTATACAGAGTGCCAAACAATGCACTGATACATTCAAGTTTTATTAGCGTGAGTTTAGCATGGCCACATTATTCATAATGGAAACAGCACAAGAGAACTGCACTGTTCATCCCAAACATGAGACCATAAATCCTGTGAGCCACGCAGCACCATCGAATGATGTGTTTTCACCACTTATTTAGCAGGAAAGCTATTTGTAGTTCCTCTGTATGTAAACCCAAGCTGTCTTAATATTGCAAGCCCAAACTGTGTTGGAGGAGGTAATGACAACAAAAAAATAGCAATCAGTACATTTTAGAAAGCTGAGTCGTAACTCTATGATACCAGGGCTCAGCCCCTGCTGCCAAGTGAGAGGGGAGCAAGTGCTGTGGCTGGGTGCTCCTCTGGTGGGGCTCAGCCCATGCCCCTCTCTGGGCCATGACAGTGGAGTGCTGCCTTTGCTTCAGGACTAACATGGACCTGCTGTGCTGAGGAGTGTGTGTGTTTGTGTGGGACATGGGGAGACTTTGTGCTGCTGCTGGCTTCGTTTGCTTTTACAGAGAGCAGCTGCAGCAGCAGGGTGTGTGAAGTATGCCCAGTTGAGGTGCATTAATAGCCTGAGTGTAGGGAGCTGGTCAAGAATTAAAGGCAATTGTAATTTACTGTAATGAGGACTTATTGCCTGCCTAACATAAATCAGGCTTTTAGGTGTCGGGAAGAAATTCAAGCTATATGCTGATTTGCTGTTATGTCTTCCTTGGGAGACTGTCCCAGAGGGAGTCACCCTGGGCTAACCCTGGGAGCAAACAGTGGCTTGGGAGGAGCCAGGCTGAAACCACAGCTTCCCTTCATGTAGGCACTGTGTGACTGCATGAGAGATGAAGCTGACTTTTGTGTGCTTTTGCATTCGACCTAGTGACCCAGAAATGAAGTAGCTATTACCAGCCTTTTCAGCTACTGCCTCCTGCAAAACTCCTGTCACTCTGCTTCCATCAGCCTTTGCCAGGCCTAGAAGCTGGGCAGTGGCAGCCCCCATCACCTGTGGCCTAAGCACTGTTTCTTTGATGCTCCACAGCACTCAATAAAAGAAATACTCACTAGAAGATTCATGTACTAGATGTGAGTTCTAGATGTGAGTATTATTAGTTGACCTAGATGTGATGGCTCAGGGAAATCACTGAGCAGGTTCTTGTTACTTTTGCAGGAAATTTTGCCTGAACTTGTGGAGACACCTCCCTGTCTCTCCTCCCCCTTTCCCTCCTGCATCCAGACCCTCTCCGGTATGGCCATTAAGACAAATCACTCTGGGCTGAGAGAGCCTAAGCCTCACCTCTGAAGCAAGCTCTTTGCACTCCTCCAGCTACTTTGCACTGTTGGTATTAGCCCTGGAAATGCTGACAGCAGCTGCTAAAGGTTAAATGTATTTGTAGAAAATCAATAGTGTGGTGCCCTGCTCTCCCTCTTCCCTCAGCTTCTCGGAGGGAAAATGGCCCCTGGA
This sequence comes from Petroica traversi, assembly GCA_025920805.1. Classification (NCBI taxonomy): domain Eukaryota; kingdom Metazoa; phylum Chordata; class Aves; order Passeriformes; family Petroicidae; genus Petroica; species Petroica traversi. The sequence continues at coordinate 4,530,121 of JAHLSL010000012.1, forward strand.
TACATGAAGAATATAAGTTCACATTTCTCCATCTCAGAACACATGCATTTATGCAAGAGGCTTAAAGGATATATTTTATGATCCTGGTACAGCGACACTTCTCTTAATTCAGTGCTTGGAAGAGTGACAGCGGCTTCTGGAGGTGTTGGTTATTATGCAGGGCATGTGTTTTAAAACGTTAAGTACCTTGATTGTCTCTCACATAGCTAGTGCTGTCAGCAGTTTGCACAGTGCTTTTATATGCCTTTTTCCTCCCTGAGACACCTGTGTTAAGTTCAGAACTGATTCTGCTTCTGAAGCAATTTATTAAACATCTTCAGTGCACCGCTTCTGTGAAGAGGTCAATTTGTTCTTTCTGCCTAGAGATGCAAAACTCTGGGCTTCACTTGGTAAATGCAAGTATTAGGTGAATTTTTCACTGTTTATCTTAAGCTTTCCTTCAGTCTACTCTCTCTAGTGATCCCCTCCTTTAACCCAGGAATTTACTATTCATGAAATGTGGAAACATGCTACTGTGCCAGTCTAGGGCAGGTGGAGTTGGGTAGCCTGGCACACACTCTGCTCTTCACCCTCTTCTGGATGACACATTTCCAGATGACTGAAAACATCTGTTTCTTTTGTTACGTTCCTTTGTCTTGCTTGCAGGGTGCCAATGTGGGCTGGCACAAATTCATGTGATGAAGTTCCTGGAACACAAGCAGCCTGAAGTTGATCCCTAAAGCAACTCATGCACAGGCTGCTGGATATTTGTGAGGAGCCTCTGACTTTTGCTTCTCTATGAGGTCACCTACCTGGAGGTTAAAAACAGGTGGGAAGGAGTCCTGCCCCAAAACCCAATATTGTAATGTTTTTTCCTTGTCTTGCTGCTTGAAGAGAAGCCTTCAGGGAGGTGTTACCTCTAAATCCTCACCCTCACAGGTCCAAATACCTCTAGGTATCCTTGTTTGTGGGTGGGCTTTTTATTTTTGTTTGTTTGCTTTGTTTTTTATCTGGATATTTCTGATACATAAACTCACTTGGATCACATACTGCACATGCTGGATACAACAGGTTTAATATTAATATACAAATTTTGGGTGTGTTGAAGTGGATCCAAATTAAAATTTACTTTGCAAGGCTTCTGCATAAACTTTTTTCCCCCTCTTTTTTTCCCCCACCTATAATTCTTGTCATTGTTCTGGGATCACTTTTATTTTGCCACTCCATCGAGGAATATGACTCATGGTGTTTGGCTAGCCCCCCAGTTCTGGAGGGAGCACATTTTCTGAAATAAAAATAGGTAGGTATTCCTAAAATTCTCCTAGGACCTTGGTCAGTCTTAAATTAATAGACTGGAGACAGCAGATCCTGAAGTAAGAGGGACCATATCTATTGGAATTTCAAATGTATCAATTAAACTGTCATCCCAACACAAGTGTAGACATACAAAGTTGATATTTCCCCTCAACATTGTGAAAAAATTCTTGTATTACTTATTACAGCAGTTACAGATTTTTGGCAAGATTTTTATTAAATGTGATTTAATATAATTTTATGCACTGTATTTTGCATACCATGTCGTTTCTTTCAAAGTTTGGGTTTGCTGTTTTGTTTGTTGCGGGGAAGGGATTCTGTTCTTTTTTTATTTTTATTTTTAGACAAAGTCAGACTGAGAATTTAAGAAGCAAAACTTATGACAAAAAGTACCTGGGGAGCATAAATCAGTGGGAACTTGAGAAGTAACAGAATCCCTAGAATCACTAGAGCTAGTGATAGAGTAGTACTTTCCTTCTTTCTTTTGTCATAGAAAGGGTCTGTAGAAGTATGTACTTGAATCACTAAAAATGTCCAGTTCTCAAGGATGCTGATCAACTTGCTATTCCTGGTTTTGACTTAAATGAAATATTTTCAGCACGTGGTTCATTTCCAAACAAATCAAACAAAAAAATCCTGAACCACAAGTGATGCTTCACATTTCCTGTTGGAAAAGATTTCAGAAGCTCATAAAATGTCTCCAGCCCTTACAATATATCATGTCATATTAATTTATGGTAGTCAATGAACAGTCAGAAATGGTGGAGGAGAGAGATGAAGAGTCTGTAATATTTACTTTCTTCAGAAGCATATATCAGAGGGCTTTCTTTTTTTTTTTTTTTTCCTTTTTACACCACTCAGGAACTGTATCTCTTCTTTCTTGTTTCAGGAAAAAAAAAATTTAAAATGAAAGAAGGGAAAAAAAAATCTACATATTTGTATTATATTATGCTCTCCAAGTAGCAAATTCCCTCTGCCAGCTATCTGTGGGTGTGCAGCCCTTCCTCAGGAACATGCTGTATCTTCTGAGTTCCTGTGTTTGTGATATCACTGTGCTTTTGCTCTGCAGAGCCATGAATGGGGCCATTATAAGGGGTGGACAGATAATTAAGATTCTGAGAGGGGTAGGCTGCTAAAAGCATGTTTAGTGAGGAAATTACAAGGCCAATAAAAAAATGTCTTTGCGAGTTCCGATTGTATTCTTTTCTTCTGTGGGTCTAATTTTTCAAGGTCTGTCTGGATCATGATGAGGTTTTCTTTCCTCCTTTTTTTTTCCTTTCTACAACAGGAGCTGAGGCTGGAATCTAAGTCCAAGTTAATGAAGCAGCCTCAAAGTTGAGGAGGAAAAGAATAAACTGCAGCTCTGAGGCATTGGAGATTCCTCTTTCAGACCCTGCCTTTGCCACTCACTCGAGTTATTTGATTTAGGAATGAGATAAGAATTCACAATATCTGATTTGTAGGAATAACCTGGAGGAAGGAAAACCAGTTAGAAATACTAATTTCAGATATAATTTTCATCTCTCAGTTTCCTAAAACTCTTTCTCACCTCTAATTGCATTAAGCAAACATAAAGTACAAATTTTGGGGAAGTTGTGTACCAACTGACAAACACACCTCTGAATAGCCCACAGTTCAGCACTTCTTTTTCTGTCAATACTCCATGACCAGGAAAGGTTTGGAGCATAATTCTCTCCCAGTAATTCATCTTCTCCCTTTCTTTCTCTCTCTCTCTTTTTTTCCTAGTAAGAAATAGACTTGGAAATTCATTGCTGATTTCCCAGGAGTGTTATTCATGCCAGTTTATTTATGTATTTATTATTCAAGTGCAAACTATTGCAGTTCCTTGTGGTAAACTGCAAATCAAACTGATGGAGGCAGAGGGCTGGCTGTCACACCAAGTGCTGTAGAGCCGAGTGCTGATGCTATGGCTGTTATTGCCCCTAAGCTATGTGGTGTAGGAACCATTCAGCCTCCTTGGTGCTCAGGTCTGCCCAGACCTTGGGTAGAGCTGGAAGAGAACAGTAGCCAGAATCCTTAAATTGGGCAAAGGCTCTGCTATAAATGCCTACCCATAGAAGCAGAGCAGCTCTGACTATTGTCTGTGCAGGTGTTGTCTTCTTTTTTCAGTGCTGGAAATGTATCCTTTGCAGACAGCGGTCAGACTGACTCCTTCACACACTCAAAATCTGGGCTTCATGCTGGGATTGATTAAAGTCAGAGTGGTGTGTGTGAGGCCAAAGCCGCTGCACCATTTATCCATTGCATCCCTCTGGGGGCAATGGTGCAGCCAGCAGTTTTGTGCATACCTTGATGGTGACTCTCTACAGCCAAGAAGCAGCAGAAGGCAGCTTCAGACAACCTGAGAAGCTTTGTAGGTGGATATGTGTCCTGCAGATAACAGTGAGGGGGAGACCATGTTTTCCCAAACCAGACACAGAGTGGGTGTTGCTCATGACAGCAGTCACATTCTTTCTCTGAAAATGAGACATCACTCCCCCTTCAAGGGTTAGATGCACATGATGCCTATAGCCACACACTCTGTGTGATTACACACATTTTGTGTGGATAGCACTTGTTCTGCATGCCTTCACAAGGACTTAATTTTCTTCAGCAAGCCACTTAATACGACTAGTATATGGCATGCGAGCATAATGGTTTATTGTGTTAAAGAGTTGGAACTGCAGCTAGGAGAAATCTATATGAAGGCTGATAAGAAAGGGGCAACTTCAACTTGGAATGTGGTCAATTGCAAACCTAAAAGATGTCCTTAACGTAGCACCTGGTTCTAGGATTCCTTCTTCTTGTTCCTGACTTTTTTATGAGCATTTCTCAAAATTTATTCATATCCATGTACACAGCCCTTTGTTACTGTGTGAAAAACTTACACAAAGGCAGTTCATTGATTACACAGAAGAAAAAGTGAAATTCCTGTCAAATGCTTAAAGAAATCAAATTAAAAGAGTTGTCATTTTACTTTATTGACTTAGTATTGTTCCCTTTCATAACAAAGGATAAAAAAGTGATTTTGAAATTGTTGTGTTCTTTTGTGTGCTATATTGATTTCCATACAGATATTCTGATTTACTCTAGCAGAAGTCCTAATTGCTTATTCCAATGCCAATTTCCTATGTCATTTTGGTAGAGACATAATGTTCCTGTATTTTTCATGTGACCTCGTCTCATCTACAAAGCTCAAATTTCATTGCCACTCAGGGAAAGGTTACTGGTGAGAAATGTTTGAGGCTTAAATGGATTCTTAAATTTGAATACGACCCATTTTTTTATGTGTTGAAAACCAGGCCTAGGTCCAAATACCTCTGAAACTTGAGGAGATTCACACTTAGATCTAGACTGAATTGTGCAACTTAAATCTGTTTCAAATCCATCAATAATTCTGTGTGCAAAAAGTGTAAACCCACGTGTACCTGTGTGTGTGTACACATACAGGCACAATATATGTATGCTGATACATAATCACACAAATGTCCATATCTTGCTTCAGTCTCATACTTGGAAATAATAAGAGACATATATTTTTCATGGGAATTCCATCAGTGTATACTTCCTGAAAGAGATTTCAAATTTTAAAAGTTTTTAAGTAATTTCTTGCCTTGCTAAACTAATTTAATTATTGATGGGAAAAAACCAAGCCAAAACAAAACAAAGGAATCTATTTTTTTATTTTTTTTTTTTTAAATATCTCTCATTGCCCATGAACTAGGTTTTACACATAAATGTAAGTAGGGTATTTTAAAATGTTTATTAGTTCCTTGTCATTGTTCTATACTGAGGTCAATATAGATTTCAGTTTGAGTAGGACCATAATAAGACGAAAACACTCTTTATATGGCTAATACAAGGTAAATAAATTTTGGAACTGTGGAGCAGTGATTGGCAGGCAGAGGGAAAGGATGTTGTGTGGGATGGATGGCAAACTAGGGAATCAAAATGAGGAAATGAAGTAGACATAAAAACATTCTGGTTGTTTCGGAGAAATCCTTGTCTGACTTCTGGTTCTGCAGAAACAAAGACAGGGTGGCCTGGATTTGAGTCCTCTTTTACTAGCAAATCCAGTCTTCAGGATAGTTTGCATAACCCATTCCAGCTTTGGCTCATGTCTGTTCTGAATAAGCAGTTAAGCAGTTTGGGTATTTTTCAGTTCCCTGTGGGCTGGCAGAGAAAAGACATGCAGCACAGAGGACTGAAGGAGATGATTTACTTAACTTTTGCTGGCCTGGATGGATGCACCTCCCTGAAAGCAGCAGCCTCCCTCATTCCCAGTACTGACTGGTGTACCAGGCAGAAGCTGCTGGTGTCACAGACAGAAAATTTGTGGTTCTCAGTGCTTCGAACACTTATTTACAGAGGTTTTTTATAATTCAGGAGCATAATAGAGCTGTCTGCTGAAAACTCGGGGTGCTCTGAACCTGGTGCTGGTTCCAGCTTGGCAGGAGTGGCTCCAATGGACACATGAAAAACAGAGAAAGCAGCTAAGTGTTATATGCCTCCCCAAAACCTTGTTTATAAGCTGGTGCTAAACCTCTGCTGTACGGCAGACTCTTCCTATGAGAGTATCCAAATGTGTCGTTAGCACACCAAATCACAAGAGCCAAATTTCATCAGGAGCTTTGTGGCTGAAGCAGTTTTTTATGTGTGCAATTTTTTCCATATGGATGTGGCTTTGGAGCAGGACACAAGCTATTAAAAGGGAGAAAATCTAACTTTGGCTTAATTTTATCTCTCACCTATGGACATGTATATGTTTAAAAAAAAAAATTGACTGAGCTGTTGAGAAAGAGCAAGGCTGGCCACAATTTAAAAAGACAGATATTTGGTTAATGCGAGCATTCCAAAGACCAGGACAACACTTGATCCCTTTGGTGCAAAGTGCCCTGCAAATCCAAGGTAGGAGACAGCTCCTGTCTCCAGGAGTTTGCCTTCTCTGCTCATAACCTGCAAGGAGGGAGGATATCTTGCCTGAAGCATTGCAAGGGGCTAACTGGAAAGCTGAAAGCAGAACGCAGTTCTCCAGCCTTACATGATGAGCTTCACTCTGGGTTGGTTACTGTTTTCCCACAGCAGTTCTCGGCTGCACTAATTGGGATTAGGTCCCCATTGCACTTAATGCTTCCTGAGCACAGAGGAGGAAGCAAACTCTGTCATGAAAAGCTTGACAGTTGTAGCTGCTTAATTGATGGGGTTATTTTAAATCCAGTCAGTTAAATTGCTACAGTCACCCTTTATTATAGCCTAGGCAATTTTATTTCAAGTTAGCTTTAATCAATTAGGAATTGATTTTAGCTAAGTCAGTATAAGAACATCTGATCTGGTTTAACAAAATTGGTTTTAGAGAAGTGAAATGGGTGCAGATTCAGCATGAGCCCAAAAAAGGCTTGCTTTCTCTTTCTGCCTGCTAATGATCAGGCAGAGGATATCCTAGTAAAACCCCAGATCCTGCACAGCCTCAGCAGATCCTATTCCAGTCTTAAGCCCTGGCAAAATGAAACTTAGAGAAAGGCAGATAATGATGGTTGCCTGAATGAAGGACTCTCTCCTCAGCATCTTGTACACATTTGCATATCTTTGTCCTGACTGCGCTGGTCAGTGGAGGAGCTTTGGGAGCAGCAAGTGAGATTCTACCTCTGCCTGCCCAGGCTGCAGCCTCACAGGCCACTGAGGCAGCAAAACCACCTTTGTCTTCCACTGTGTGCTTGAAACACATTTGTTTTCTGCCAGATTAGCGTTTTGAAGAGGTTTGCAAAGATGGCTGAGCTGGAGGTATGGTAAGAAAAGTGGCTGGGAGCAGGTGGAGGTAGGAAGAGGAAGCAGCATCTCTGCTTCTTGGCAGAGATGTGGCACTGTATTGTGAAAATGGAAATCCCAGGAGAACTGAGAATTATCAATGGAGAATTTTGAGATGTGACATTTTCTAATGATATCTTGCCTTCAGGGTTAAGAAACATTTGCAAGGTTTTATGACTCTTTTGATGCTTTTTTCTCTAAATGATTATTCTGAAATTTTCACCATACTGTAAATTAATACTACGTTTAAAAAAAAATCCTATCCTGTTCTCTTAAATTTGCTGCTGTTGTTTATATCATGATTATTATGAGTTCTCATATAGGAGCTCTTTATCAGTGAATGTTGGAATCTTTCATTTCTGTTCTCATAAATAGTAAGAATAGAGCTACTGCAGTCGAGGACCCACTATTTCTGGTACTATCTGAAGAAAAAAGTATTTCTGCCTATGACTTGTTTACTTTGTGCCAGAGCAGTTCCCATGTTTGACTTCTTCTGTAGGTACAAGTAGTGTTAATGAGGTGTTAATGTGTGTGTAGGCGACAAAGACATAGATTTGTCTTTGATCAGTCGGTGTTATTTCCCTTTTTTCTTCCTTTTTTTCCTAACCTAGAGAAGCTGTTTGCACTATGAAAGCCTTTTGACTTAACAGAAATTTCTCCAGGAGCTGAAGGAACTTCTGAAAACAATGTCTAGTGAAACTCCCACTGACTACAGTGGGGTCAGTATTGTTCCTTTGATTACAATTGTTTGAAGAGCAAAAACATACTCCCAAGGGTTTGCCTACATGCAGTGTTTGTACTGCTTTAAATATAGGCTTGAAACTAGTATATTGAAAGCAGTATATAAACTGCAGTGCATTGCAGTTGTACTATTATCAGGAAGTTATGTTGGTCTTGCTTGATCCCACAGATGTAGATCACAATGTCTCCCTATCTGTATTAGTATCATAACTTCAATGTTGTTTTTTTATTTAAATGCACCCCTAAGGTACTAACTTGGCACAGAGACTGGGTGTGTTAGTTTCTTGGTTTATAATTATTAACACACATGAGAAAATGAAAGCCTGGCATTTAAAGTGAGAAAGCTCCAGAAAGTAAAAAAAAACATGCTCTCATCTTATTGATGTGGGCTTCCTTATCCTGTCGCCTTTGTTATCTCTCTTATTCACTCCTGCTGACCTAAAGCAGCATCACCTCCTGTTTATCTGAGTCTCATGAAAAAACAATTGATTGTGTGTGTATGTGTGTGTGTGTGTGTCTTTCATCAAGCAAACATGTACAAAGTGAAGTTGAAAAGGTGTCCAGTTCAATGCTCACATCTCCTTCCCCAGACTCTCTGAGGCCTGGCACAATCATATATTCGAGTGGAAGATTGTGTGGGTTTCTGCATCTGCCTCTCTTGGGGCAGTCATGCCTTATGAGTGGCCAAGAACAGAGTCCACTGTCCCAGGTGCTGCACAGCCAAGCCAGCAGGCAGGTCCTGCCCTCTGCCCAGCAGCCTGAGCCATGTGCTGGCCTGGCCACACGCAGCAGAAGGGAGACGTGGAGCTCACAGTGGGAGCTCACAGCAGCCAGAGTGCTGGCACTGAGGCTGCTGGAGGGCTGAACACAGGAGATTTCCCGAGAAGTGAAGCCGAAATGGAAAAAGAGGGAAAGTGAAGTGAGAAAGAGAAGCTGGGAAAGATGTACGCTCCAAGGAAACCATGATGTAGGCTGGAGGAAGCAGCCCACTAGCACAAATTGACAACCCAGTCAAAACTGTATAACAGGTTCCAGGAGCAGCTGCAGGCTTCCAGTGATGATGGATGTATAGCTTTCCCTCCTGGCTCTCCACCTTTCCCTCCTGGCTGGGATCTCATTCTCAATTCAGTTTTCTCCCACAGGCCACATGGCAGGGAGAGGAATCAGGCTTGAAACATGGAGAATTGATTTAAATCAGCCAAGCTGCGCTCCTGTTCCAAATCCTACTTTAGAGGATGTCTGTCTCTCCCTTGTAACTATAGAAAACCCTGGTTTGATTATCCTTGCCAGACTTCAGTCAACCTTTGGAAGTGCTTCTCTTCCTCCTTTCTCCTAACTCTGAGAATGAGGTAGGAGGGTAGGAGAGGTGGCTCATTGCATAAAGCTATGTCCAAGGGTAGTAAAGATGAAGAATATCTGAAAGTCTGGGTCCCAGCCCCCTGGGACCAGAGGTTTCTGCCTCATCTGCCTGTAATGACTCCAGTTCTGCCTGTTTGTGTTTGGAAGAACACGACAACTCCTAAAATGAGAGAGAGAAAGTGCAAACATACTAGCAGAGAAGAGGCTTAACAAACTATGCACAATTCAAACCCATTTATAAGGTTTGTTACCTGAACCTAAGCAAGCCTGCCACAGCAGAGGTAAAACATATGGCCCTGGAAGCGTTTGCTGTCTCCTACATAAGGAACAGCTTCTATTTCTTCCTCCCCCAGACCAGTTTACATTTTGCTGTCCCAGTTGGAGTTTAATGTGCTTTGCAGTTTTCTCTATTTTTCTTTTTGAGCCTGTTTTGATTTTTTCATGTTGAAGTCTCTGCCGACAAAAGGTGCCAGCCCATCTGACAGCTGCTGGGAGACAAGTGCTCCATGGATACAGACAGCATGGCTGTGTTGGAGGCCAGACAAGACATCCTTTGGTCAGGCAAGCACAGAGGCAAGTCCTTGGCCTCTGTGCCCATTTACCCCTTCAGCTGTGCTGCTTAGAGCACTTCACGGACAATGCTGATTTTTGGAATGGGACCTTAGTGCTTTGGATGTGAAAGCATGTTGTATGTTTTCACACCTGAAAGCTCTTCAAGGAGAGATCTGAGATCTTTTCTTTTATGCGCATGCATTGAACTTTCTTTGACTGGCTTCAGACTATTTTTCTTTTACCACATATGGAAGATGCTTCCAATGTGTGCTTATAGAAACTGGAGATATTTACACTCCTAGTTTAGGGAAGACTTGACAGATATTTGATTTGAGTTGGTTCTTTATTCCTAGTTCTGGCTTATTGCAACCACAGTGCCTACTGCTGTATCTCTATTGATTGCAGACAGACATCCTGAGGGATAACTCTGTCTTCCCTTTCATTTAAAAAGGAGAAAAAAAGACATGTCTCCAGCCCTAGTACTTGTGAAGACAGACACAAATGCGTAATGCAGACTGTTTGATGAGACTGAAAGCGTGTCACTGTGAGTTCTAAAAAGTTATCATTTATTCACTCTGACTTCTCTGTCCTTCTCTGAGGTACCCACAACACTAGTGTGCAGAACTGTGCTGAAAAGGCTGCAGATGACAAGTGCCTGCAATTTTTTGGGGTTAAACTAGCAAGAAAGTGCTTAAGTGAAATCCTGAAGGATACCAAATCTGAATTTAAAACTCTGCCAAGTCCAAAGCAAAATTGCACCTGACACCCCCTACTCCCACATTTCTGAGCAGCCAGGAAAATTCCATTTGAGCCCTGGGTTTAGCAGGTTTGGGATAATTTCCTTGGCCTTTTCCAAAGAATAAACAAGGAGATTTGGTTTGTATTTGTATTTCTAGAGCACCAGAGTCCCTGAGAGTTTCTCTGGCAGCCCAGATGTTGTTCCCAGTAGAGAAAGGCCCTGAACATGTTCCATTGTCTGAGTACTGCAGGGGAGAAGGACAAGTGTGATTATCTGCTGGCACTAAAGGTTTTGCTTCTGTCATTATAGAAACTTAATCAAAGAGTCTGTTCCAGATCTTCAGCATTGAATTCTCTTGCCTGACACACCTGGCCTGCTGCTCTGACTTTAAGGCATTGCAGGGTTTGACTGCTCTGAAAAGGAAGGCAGCTTGTACAAGTAAAAGTGGGACAGAGTAAAATCCTTGAGCATGGGTAGCAGTGGCTGTGCAACTCCTGTAGCAAGACACTTGGCACGGGGGAGTAGCCCAGGAGTTTAACTCTGGCCTCTCTGTTGCATGTTACCTAAGTGTTTGTGGGGGTCTCTGATTTATTGCCCCATGCCTCCTCATTTAAATCCATCATGGCCAAGTTCTCAAAATCACTGAGGATTCCCACAAATGCAGGACACTGTCTCACAGGATGTGAGAACACAGTCAGTCTTCTGCTTTTTTTACCTCTTTCCTACAGCTCCTAGAAGTGAAAATGAGGCTAGGGGAAATGGCAAACATCATAGTCCAAACCTTAAAACTTTGTGGCTGCCAAGGTACAAATCTTTTAAAGCAACATGTTTGCTCTATTTCATTTAATGAATTGATCTGATGGCTTGTGCTCCTGTGAAGCCACTGCCTCTTGAGCTCATTTAGTTTTTCTTCCTCCCTCTAAGCCCCAGAATTTAGACCTTTCTCATCAAGCTACCTATCTTTTGGAAGGAGATCTCTGCTCATTCCTGCCAAATGAGAGAAAATCAAAGTCTGTGCTGAGCAGCAGTAAAAGAGCAATGCTGCTGCCTGGAATTGCATCAGGAGCTCCTTCCTTATTAGACCGTGTAAGTGCTACAGCAGGGAAACAAGTAGCTGAGTCTGTTCAAAAGCCTATGAATTCTTTCTTGCATTAAGTTAATTAGTGAGAAATGAAACAAGAAGCTGGTGCATGAAAGAAAAGGATTAGGTATCTTGTATCTTAGTAGCTCAGTGGAATTGCAAGAAAAAGGGCTCCAACTTGTCAGTGATAAGAAATAAGTGTTTTATCCTAGTTTCAATTTTGAGCAAAATTCACTGTGTGTTTTACCTGCTGATGGACAGAGAACATTCAGCTGTTGAGGCAAATGTGATAACAGATAATCCAGGGAAATTTATGTGACCAGTTAGTGCCTGAGCACAGTCCTGTCTGAACCACTTCCTACCAGCTGAGAAGCACCATCTAATTCCCTTCTGCTCTGCCTCTAACTGGCTGATGCAGGGAGTAGGAAACTCAAAAATGAACACACTCACTCCTCCCCAGCACTTAGCACCATGATGAAAATAAGGCAAACAGATGGGAATCAATGTATCATCCAAATGAAATCCCACCCTTCATGAAAATGTGCCAGCTGAAGAGGAGACAGGATTCTTATTGGTGTTCTTTGCCATAGATAGAAAATGTGACTCTTTTGGCTCAAAGATAGCAGTGAGTGCTTTTTTATTCCCCTCCTTTAGGTGCTTGTCATCTTGGCCAGGTGGTCTTTGAAGCCTGGGACATGCAGAAGCATGAGACTTTCCAGAGAAAGCTTCAGATGCCCTTGGCGAACTTGTTTCTCCTAAATCCTGCTTTCCTGCTGTGTCTGTGGCTGGGGCTGAAATTTTCACAGAAAAACTAGAAGGGTAGTTAAGAAAAATCTAACAGGCTCTTGAGCTGAATTTTATGTGGACAAGATGTACTTCCATCTGGAGTTGGGGTGGCAGCTTTTCCTTGCCTTGCTGACAGACTTCATGTTGTCATGAACAAAACTTGCTTTTAATGGGTATTGGGATCCCTTTCCCCTTCATGTGTTTCAATTGTGACATTTGGAAATATTACTCAGGAAATCTCTCGCCATCTGGGTCTCCAGCAGCCTTAACACCTGCACCACTGACGCACCCTTGTCTCTCTCAACAGCAAGCCCATCTCTTCCCCTTCAGACTCCCTGCCTCAGTCTGCCAGCAGATTCACCAACTGAAACCAGTTTATGGATCCTGGCCAGTCCTTTCCCCAGCCTATAAATGTGACAGGAGACTTCTCTATTTGCTCAGTTTCCCTTATTTGCCACGAAGTGGAGAACATTCCTGCAACTTCTGAGGAGATACAGATTTACCTGGAAGCCTCCCCATCTGCTCACAGGGAACAAGGCTTCACTTATCTTCAAAATTCACAAGACAAGTACTTTCAGTCTGAGTTTTGAAGGGGGCAGCTTAGGGCTGCCTCTTTCCCTTCTCAGCTACAGTGCAGCCTCACTATGTCCATAAAAAAGGCTCTTACCCTCAGCTCCAGGATCTCTTCTCAGTGCTGATGGTAGAGCTGAAGTCACCTCATGAGGTACAACTGCACACACATGTACTACTGCTAACCTGAACAGCCTGCTAGGACCTTCACTCACTGCGGTAGCTTCCTGCTCTAGCTAAGTTCTGAAGGGCCTGTATCTGCTCCAAAATAGAGCTGGGGACTGGCAGGAAGTCTTGACTAGCTGTGCTCCTTGATCTGCACTCAGGGTCCCAAGCAGGGTAAGCTAATAGACTAGAAGTGGGTAGGTGGGTAAGTGAAATTTTACATTTTATACATATTCATAATTATATGTGCTATACTTTATATATGTTTATAGGTAAATACATGCATACATATATAAAATATTTGTGTAACTACTGAGGAGAGCTATAAGCATATCACTCAGAAACCATCCAAATTATAACACTGCAGCAAAAAGCTGGATCAGCTCTACTGAAGCCAATGGAACAATGAATCAGATTAATGTGCCATTTTCCTTGGGTAAAGAAGGATATTTACATGAAGTACAACATTTCAAAATGGTCAAGGGTGCTTTTAAGTCTGTGAAACATTGTTGTTTAAATATATGTGTAAAATTCTCTTTTCTATCCGGTAAGAAAGTTGCTAGGGAGTTTACTGGCATGAGTGGTCTTTTCCAAATTAATTTTATGCTTTAATTAGAGTAAGTATGGTACTGCTAGAAGACAAAATGAATATGGAAAAAGTGTTAAGTTCATTCCAGTTCTAGGTTTCATAGATAAGTATCATATGTTGAAATGTGGCCATACTATGGGAGTCCTAAGTACTGCTAGCAATTCCATCTAGCTAGTGAGTTTATGTAAAATCATTGACCTTGATCTGAGGATAGACCTCTTTAACACAATCAATACAGGTGCAATCAGATAAGAACATTCTACTGTTTTATTAAAGTGCATCTAATTCAAAACTCAATAACTCTCACAAATCCTTAATCAGAGAAGACATCCTGGGAGGTATTTAGGTGAGTGATCTTATAACTCTTGCTCTCTCCTTGTTAGGATGGCATTTTACAAATAAACATGTCTGTTTCCTCCTTACCCTCCCTGCCATAATTCTTTCACTACACAGTTGTCTTGATTATCATGCATTTATCAAATATTTTTTGCCTTCATTTATTTAGAGACTGAGCCAAGTGACAGCTTCTCTTTACCCCGTCCCCCTGCATCAGTGTGGCCAAGCATACAAATGCAAATATGGCTCACTTGCTGGCACCTGGGATCCTGTGTTCTAGTCCTAGGCTTAGATGTGTCACACTATAGGAGGTGTAGTGTTAATGCATGCTCTCTAGCTCTGGGTGGCCGGGGATAATGAAAGAAAACAGTCCATGTGCAGCATTATGTGATAGTTTAAGCAGAATGAAAGCCAAAGGCAATGACTGTATTTTTAGAAATTATTTTAGATCAAAATAATGCATACCGAATAAGGCAAAATAACCACATGGTAGAGAGCTCTGAGAGCACTGCTTACAGTGAGGTAATTATTAGTCTTTCCAGGTGATCCTCAGCATGTTCCTCAATAATGCAAAACAAATTGTAATTTGCAGCAATTGAGCTGAAGGCAGATTTCTTTTCAGTCATTTAAGTTCATATATGGCAGACTGAGGGGATCAGGTCTTTAGTGTAAGTGTGAATGGCTACACATGCTTAACTAGACCCCTGGTTCCCTGAATTACATAAAACAGCCCTTAGCCAGTCCATACAATAAGTAAAAAAAAATCAAATTGGTTTGTAACTATGTACATCACAGAGAGGCTTAAGAGACTTCAGCACTACATCAATCTCTTTAACATACATGTCCAAGGAAAGAGAGGATGTCTGGATTGCAGCTCCTAACAGCCAGGAGTCTTCTAGTTGTGATTCTGATCCCTTTGCTCCCTCAGACTTGGACTTAGTTATTTGGAATTTTTCTTCCAATAGCAATATATTAGTTATTTGAACTAATGTTTATGTTATGAAAATTACTGTGCAGACATTTTGGGTCTTCCTCAGGCTTCTCCCTCATTCCATTTCTACCTCAGTTGTTTTAATCAAGAAAATGCCTACAAAGGACAGAACTACCAAGTTCCATTTCCCATTTGCACAAAGTCACCAGCATCTGTGATGTCCAGGAGCAGAATTCTGTGTCTCCTATTCCAGATGGGCCAAATTAATTTGTCCTGTGGTAGAAACAGGATTTGAAAGAGGATGGACTGAGGTATTTGGTTCTGTTCTGCTCAAGTTCTGCTGTCTGGGAAAACCTCAGCTATCATCTCTCTCTAGCAGGAAATGTGGCCTGGGTCATCTTCTGTTCTAAGGAAACAGATTGAGGGCAAGAGTGGAGAGCAACAGAAAACCAGGCAACCCTCCTGAAACTGGTTTGGTGATGCTGCTACAGCTGAGGGCAGCAGAAGGAAAGAGTAGATCCTTCTTGCCCAGCCAACACAGCAGCAGCTGCCATCACAGGTGTTCTGGCCTTCCCTTCTGTTCACACTAGGAGCATGAATTTCCAGGGCTCTGGTGTAGGCAAAGCAGGACTCACAGTTACTTTGTTGTTTCTGGCTGCCTATTAATTTAGTTTGCTTTCTGCTTGGCTTGTGCTTCATCCCAACAGTCTCCATTGTTCTCCATGTCCAGAAGTGTGCTTGCTCCATGCAATGATGATGACTCCTTCCCGAGGCGCAGCAATACCTCACATTTACAGAATGATGCTGTGTTGTTTTAGCTTGGGTCCTGATGCCATTGAAGCATCAGCACTGCTCAGTGCAAGACCTAGTCACTTTGTCATTAGCATCATCTTCTCCAAAATGCCAAGGTGATTTATCAGATTTCACAAGATAACTGTAATTAAAGTACTGACGAAAGTGCTATGTATTTGTGTTGGGATTTTTTTTTTGCCCATTTATTTGTTTTAAATTACTGAGCTTTTGATTAAGCTCAAATATCCCTTTAAAGCACAATTTTGAAAGAAGATGTGCTGGACAGTGGAATGGTTAAATGCAAAGGCATGCTAAGTATCTTGGCCTTTGCCACAAAAAGCATTGCTGATTCAAGACATTTCATAAAAGCTTCTGCAGCACTGCAATCTCTCAGTACTTACTCTAGCTAGCCTTTTCACTCTCCTTTTGCAAGACAAAATAATAGCCTCTTTTTATTTTTGTAATCAGAATTTATATCATATCAACTCTGTAAGGTATTTTTTGTATGTTTCAACTTTGATAAATGCAGTCCCCATCACCAGTGGAACAGAAATAAAATTTAAAATTATCTTCTGTGTGCTGGGCCAGCACTTCAAAAGCAGCCTCATTTTGGAGAGCTTGGGTAAGGGAAGAAGCTGGTGTATGGATGTACACAATGCTTTAGACAAAGAGTTGAAAAGGAAGATGCTATTTCTTAATGCTAAAGGGAGAAACAACAGTGAAAGATACTGAAAAACTGTCCAGATGCTGCATTATATCCATAATGATATATAAGTATTCTGTATTAATGAAATAAAGCCATAGGCTGTGAGTAAGTTTGTGCTTTTTCCTAATGTGTTTGGCTCTGAAGGATTCCCACCCCCAACAGAAAAAGAGATCTAATTAAAAATGGGAGCTTGAGAAGCACAAGACTTTAAACTCTTCTTCTATTTAATGGAATTTGCTGTGGTGTTAAAATAGTATTCCCCCCTGTCATTCTGACATGAAAAAAATTAATGAATATTTGATTTTCTTGTGGAACAAATTATGGTAATAATGAGTCTTTGAGAGAAAAAAAGTGCTCAAAATGGTACAATCTCATTCAAAATGTGCATGTGTAAAATAGAGCAGATACACAAAGTGTTGTCTGCTACTTCACCAAGAGACTGCTATTTTATAAGCTGCCTGCCCTTTCACTGCAGTGCTCAACCTGTACCATTTGTCTATCTCAACGCCAGGCTTACTGCAAACTCCTATCTTTATATAATTTGAGGATTAGGAATGTATGAACTGTCAGGTTTCAGCTCCTACTCAGCAATCCAAAACTGGAAGTTCAGGTATCAGTGGGCACAAAATCCTCCCTCTCTTTCCAACTGATTTTCAGACATTAATGCATTAAAGACCAATCACTTCCAGTCAAAATGTGAACAGCCAAGCAACAGTTTATGCTGGATTTGTTAAACTTGTTAATTTAATTTGCACTTACTATTATAAGTTAATGACTGAACTTCAGGCAAGAAATTAAGGAAGACACAACAGAGAAGAATGAACCTAGAAGGATTATTTAAAAAAAAATTGTTGAGGGTATCAATATGCCATTGCTGAAGTGGGTGCTGTCAAGACAGATGTCTCCTGCTACCTTTTGCTTTTAATGTTGCACTGATTTTAGAAAAGTTGATGAGAAAACAGCTTCAGCTCACTTGAGGATGAGATGAAGTGGGACTAAGGTTCTAAAATCCAGCTCTGGCAAGCACACTCTCT
Organism: Petroica traversi; assembly: GCA_025920805.1. NCBI lineage: Eukaryota > Metazoa > Chordata > Aves > Passeriformes > Petroicidae > Petroica > Petroica traversi. The sequence continues at coordinate 4,547,600 of JAHLSL010000012.1, forward strand.
ATACCATTGACCAAAGGTCTTTCAACCTCCCTTTGTTTATTTTCCTTGGTAAAATAACAATAACACTGTGCTTGCATGATTTATTAACAGGAATATGTCAATGAAGATAGGAGGCACTTTGGTGCACACTGGGATCAACAGGAAAATTTTCAGTCATTCCAGCAGGTCAGGTCACATTGTCAGTGTGGGAAGCTGTAATATTAGTTTTTATGTCCAAATGAGACTGGTGGATTACTTGGGACATTCTCTGGGAAGCAAAGAGGTGGTTGTCCTGTCACATCTTCTCAGGAGCAAAAGCTTTCAAGGTTTCATGGGAAGTTTCCTTAGAGAAATGTACTGAATTTATATGTTCCATAAATTGCTTCGATCTTTGACCACTCTCTTCAGCAGACTGTGCCCACTTTCCAGAATGTCCTGGCCCTCTTAGATGTCTGGAAGTATGACTTGAGGAGGGTGTGTGTGGCAGGGGTGGGGGTAGAGCTACTTTTTGCCCGCATAAACTCTTCTTTGCTATAATGCCATTATGATGGCCTTTATCAGAGGACATCTCCAGAAAACTCCAAGGGGAATCTGGCTAGGCCTTTGCAAATTTCTATGTTCATCTTCAATATTACTGCTGTTTTTTCTTTTGCTCATTATGATTGCATATTCCCCGATTTCCTGAAGGTTGTAGTGCAAAAAAAAAAAAAAAAAAAAAGTCAGTGAGGTTTTTCATCAGCACGAGAGGATAATTTTGTTTTTCCTGTCCTTAAAAATCAGAAGTATATCCGTGTCTTCTATGGGTCACACAGTTGAACACGCATGTAGATGTTACAGCAAGGATACAATTTTCTTGCAGATATTATTAAGGTGGCTTTTACTTTATTTTGTGAGCTGGAGATTCTCAGTGTCACTAACTTAATGACAAATGAATTGAATGATGAATGTCAAATGAAAGATCTTTTTGTTATGGCTGGGTTGGCTTATTTTTATAAAAGGATCTAAAAAATAAAAATAAAGCAGGGCATAAATATACATTCCTTTTCTCAGGATGCATCATATAAGCCCTTTGCACTCTGTTGAGTGATTAAATGAAAAGAACTTGTGCCAGGGAAGATGTGAAATGGATTTTTGTCACTGAGCAAGCCTATTGAAATAACTGTCTTTCACAGAGCCAGCAGTATGATGTTGAAACAGAGTTTATTTTGGAGCATGGGTCACTCTGGGGCAGGTGTGCCCACATAAGCTACACACGAATGTAGGCTAAAGAAAACAATAAATGTGAGCTGTCAGGAGATCTTACTGAGAATTTGCAGAAATCATATTCTTAAATAGGATGGGGAAAGGAAATATCTCACAATCAAATGCTTCACTATCTTCACGGTTAGCCTTTGTCCCAGCCAAAAATGTAGGACACATTTAATATAATCTCATTGTATAATGTAATCACACTGTCTGAGGGATATCTTATGCTACTCTGATAGTCAACAATCAAGTGTGGTCAAGGACAGTCAAATTGTTTTATTGCACATAACTTGGCAAAGGCTAAGGAAAACCGTGTATGAATTTAATGGCTCATGGCTTTTATTACTTTCCTGATAGGCGATTTTTAAAATGCACTTCCTTGCTTTCATGTCAAATGCAAAGTGAAATGGATGGCCTTAAAAATCATAAGTTGGAGACAGAAAGAGAAAGAACAGCATTTCCCTGATGTGAGCCTGCAAATTGGTCCAAAGAGGACCTGAAGGCCAGCAAAGAATGTCCTAGAAGACTCAGGACAGCTGTAAAGGGTGACACTACAGAAAACTTGTCAATTTGTGTTCAACAGACCTGATATTAGAGAACAGACTCATGGAAATTTCAGTAACCACACAACTGAGGAAAGGTTCCTGGTCTACTGCTTTAGAGGTACTACAGATGTCCTGTCCAACTCATTTAACCTTCCTTTAAGAAGGTTAAACTCATTTAAACTTCATTTAAGAAGTCCACAGGGAATGAATCAGGAAAACAAGGGATTTGGATGATTCTTGTGTGAGAACGAGAACAAATATTTGATTGGGAGAGAAGTAACAAGTTTGGGGAAATACATTCCCATTCTATAGAACTGAAGTTTTTTTTTTAATCATCATCAGATTGAGGATACAAGAAGCAACCCAGAATTAATTTTTTCCCTTCTATTATAAAGCCCAGGTTACAATGTTAGTAAAGTGAAACTTGAGTGAGTGACTTAATCTTTATTGCAATTCTGCTGGCACAATAGAACTAAAAATATTGTTGATACTAGATTTGGAAATAATTTTACACTGACCAATATACTGCAGTTTCAAAGCATTTATAGATGTTCTCTTTCGTGTACATCAGGTAGCCAAAACAATTCTTCTGTCAACCCACAGCAGTGGCCCCAAAGATAGAGATTATTTGGTTGATTTGAGATAGTAAGGAGCATGACTACTTGGAGTACAGCTACCCAAAGTACAGTTTAAACAGGAGGTCATAGCTGGTATGTTACAGCTCCTTCATAAGTGCTACACAGTATCTGTCAACTGTGAACAACCAAAACTTGATCTTAATTTCTGTCTCAAAAAGGCACAACTCTGATGCCCAGCTTCAGAAAAGATTTGCCATTGAGCCAGCATTTGTCAAAAAGGCAGAGGTCCTCAGTTAGGACATGACATGCAGAAACTTTGCTTTTCAAAGACAGTTTGGTCTTTGACCAAACCCTGTGCATCTTTTAAAACTTGACAGGGTCATGTTGAAGAGGCTTCAATGCAGGATTTTTTGGAAGTGACCATTGACTTCCGAATATTCACAGACATGTGAGGTAGGTTGGCTGACTTCTGTCAGATTTGTCCTGGAGTCTCTGCTGGAGTCTCTCTTCTAGTGGGAACAGACAGGAACATTGAAGATTAATTTGTAGTCCAATTATTTTTTTTTCTCGATTATCTCTGACTTTTATCATGAACTTGACATCTTTCATATGGTCTTCATAAATTTACACCACACAGTTAAAGTTCTTTGAGGAGTTTAAGTTTAAAGCAGGATTGAAATATTTTAAAGGACTTTATAATGACACATGGGAAGCACAGCAAATCCCTTGATAGCCTAAATGGATGGAAACATTCTAGAGTGCAAATGAGTTAGAGATTAATTCATAGCACCTTGTACAGGCTTGGGGAATTATATGTGTTGGAAATAGTTCCACGCACAAACAATCTGCTGGGCAGTAGAAATGTCCTCTCAGCCTCTCCTCACTCCCCAGAATGAGTGCTTAGGGGAAGGAATCTTATTTCCTTTGCTGTCATCCCCACTGCAGTCTTTTTATTGACAAAGTGGTTGAAGAAGTTGTAGGACATTCCTCTGTGTACTGTGAGTTATGGAAAACGTGTCATAATAAGAATTCAGAACCCAGGAAAAAAGACTGATTCCCATTTAAAAGATTATGGCTAAATGCAGCTGGCCATAGAAAGAGGGTTTAGGATTACGCATCTTCTGGGACAAGTAACCAAAATGACCAAAATGTCCCATGGTAGTCAGAGCCAGGAAAGCTTGCTATATCCTTAGATGCCCAGTTGACATTAAATCAGGACTTAGAAGCAGGTTTGCATCTTGTGTATGAAAGAACAGCTTGAAGTAAACAGCATATATTTAGAATCAAAAAGAACCTCTATATGGTGTCACTGCTGAAGAATCTTCAGCTGTCCTTCTTATTTCTAACAGAAAGGGCAGCAGGACTGGGGATTCAGAGGTCATTCAGATGCCTCCTCTTCCTTCAAATGACCAGCAAAAGGTAAAACTGGTATTTCCCCTAGGGAATAAACTTTTTAATATATATGTTCATTAATATGTCTGTAGAAGAATTCTGTGAAATAGCTTTTACCTTTCCTGGTACTTCCTTTGATTGAAACCAAGTACATCTTCTTCAGAGACTTCAGGCTGAGAAAGTCCATATACTGATGAGGTTTTTGGCACATTGCGATTGGCTCACTTTTGTGGTCAGTTACCTTTGGCAAAGACCCAAATTTCCATCCAGCTACTCACTCATAACCCCTCTCCAGGGGGCATGGGGAGAAAATAGGATAAGAAAGCTCATTGTTTAACTTACAAACAGGGAAATTCTCACCAGTTACTGTTATAGGCAATATAACAATCTCCAACTTGACTTGGAGAAAGTTAATTTAATTTATTGTCAATTAGAACAGAATCTGGCAGTAAACCACAAAGAAATACAAAGATATATCCTCCCATCCCCTTCTCTCCACTCCCTTCTCCTCTCCAGACTCCTGTACATGCTCCCCAAGTGGTGCTGGGGGGCAGTTATGGTCAGAGGTTTCGTGATTTCTTTCTCCTGCTCTCTTCCTTTCACACTTTTCCTGTGATTTGATGCAGGTTCTCCTTCCAGTCTGCAATCCCTCAGGAAATACCTATTGCACCGTGGGCTCTCCATGGGCTGCAGTTCCTTCACGTGTACCTGCTCCTCCTCTGACCTTGATGTTCCCTCTGCTGCTTCTCATTCCGTTTAGTTCTCCTCCCTCTCTCTGTGTTATCTTTTCACAGAGGCACCACCTGACAGGCTTGGTCTGTGTCCTGCAGTGGGTCTGGTGGAGCCAGCTGGAGTTGGCTGGGTCTGCCACGGGGCAGATCCTCATCTCTTCACTCAGACTCATCCCTGTAGTCCTGCCTCTACCAACAGCTTGCTGTGGACACTCGACACAACTTTGGAGTTAGGAAAGTAAGGCAAATGTTTGTCAGTTCTAACCAGTAAGCTTTGGAAAATGAACAGTTTTGTTCACTGCACTGTGACTTTTTCAAGACTTCTTTATGATAAACAGGAGAGCTTTTTTTTTTTCCTACTGCTAAATGGATCTAATTGTTTTAACCATCCTGTTCAATTTAAAGTGTGCAGTAACTCACCTAGATTGCACCCTTTGTATTACTGTATTCTAGGAGAGCTTTTGTTTGTCCTGCAGCCATAGGGATTTGGGCAGGTGGTACATAGCTGGGCTTCTTGGCATTCCTATCTGAAAACACTCCCTGCTTTTCCTGCTAAAAAAGGCTCTAGAGTTCTTTCCTAAAACAGTGCTGCCCAAGCACCCTTGGGTGATTGTTTTAGATTTTTCATGAATACCACTTTCTGAGCACTAGTTTTCTACCCAGACAGTGCTGTATCTATTTGAACTAGGAGAACAACTGGCAGACAGCTGATGAAAGAGTTGCTGTGAGGTGGGCATAGGAGCTCCTGCCTCACCATTTTCTTTGTGAAGATTAAAGGTGCAAGGGTGCCAATCATTTACTATGCAAAGGTCTGAAAAGGCTCTTAGAGCTCAGTATTTTTAGCTCTTTAACAGATTATCTCTTTTATTTTTAGAGGTAACAATAGCTCTTAGGTTAAGAGGGAGACAAAAGCCTCATTAGTTTTGGAATTTCAAACGAACTCAATAAGGCATTGAGGAGATATTTTAGTTGCTTAAAGGATGTTGGGAAAAAGAAGGGAAAGCCTTCAATTTGGGGAGTCTCTGTGCTCACAATATACAAATATAAACAACCTTGGCGTGCCATGGAGCAACTCGGGAACACACTGTGCCCCAGCCAGCACAGCAGCAGCCCCTCCCTGCTGGGGAAAAGGCAGTGTCAGAGGCCACAAAGGACTAGATCAGACAAGCTGAACCTTCTGGGCAGGTCGAGTTAAAGGGCCACAGCTGTCAGGTCTTGCTATGCCTAGGTAAACCACTCCTTCCTTACCAAGGGCTTGTGTAATTTGGACAGAACCCATCCAGGGTGTGGGAAGACCTCTGCTGCTCAAGAACCTCAAGAGTGTCACTGCAGCTGGCAGAGTGGTCTCAGGAGGTCTCACATGTCCCACTCATAAACCAAAATATTGTAACTACATTTCTAGTTTGGTCAAAATCAAAAATAAGTATGAAGGTGTAGGAGATATTTGTTGAAATTTTTTCCTTTTTCCCCAGTCAAGGCCTTGCTAATGGGATGTCATCTCCTTACACTCCTCCAGTACTCCTTCTGTTCTGTTTTTTATGCTCTCCTCATCCTCATTGTGTTGTTGTTATTTATTTTGTGGGATATTCAGGGTGTTATTAGTTTGAGTATTTTCCCCTCTAGGATATGATAGATTCAACCACTTTCTTGCAGATTCCCTTTATCAGAAAACTAGATCTCTATCATGATGGTGTTCGGGAATGGAAGCACTTTTATTTTTTTTTTTAATTTAAATAAAAGCCTTTATGTTGAAGTTAACTTTTGATGCATGATGCTCATCCAGCAGATCCTGAATGTATCAGTAAATCAAAAGGCTGCTACAAGAGAGAACTTGGGACAGAGAGGACCAGGCGTTTTGGAGTCCACTCAGGAGCTTTGTATTTCTATGTGGCATTTTGGTTTTCTTGTATGGGAATGGTTTTTGCAGGAGCTTCATCTGCTTAGTTTGCCATTACTAAGTTACCACTGAAATCTTCTTCCTTTGCACTTTCTATAACGTGCAAAGGAGAAAGAAAGGATGCATAGAAATGTATATTGAAATTACACTGAGCACATTTCTTTTGTAACTATAATTTATAAAAATGAGTACATATGATTTTGCAATTATAAATACATGAAATAAATGCATTAGTTAAGAAGTTAAGCTTTCAAAAGTGCTAATTATTAACCAAATGCATTTTGAAGTGTTTTAATGACCACTTTTTCACATTGTGTTAATATCCATTAGCTGTATTCATACTAGTAATGCTAATATTGTGCAAAGCCATTAGTTAGCTACAAAGTCAATAATGGATGATACTGATTCCAAGCCTCCACTGCACTAAAAGATATATATGGGTTTTTTGATTGGTTTTTGGGTTTTGTTTGGGTTGTTGTTTTTGTTGTTGTTGTTGTTGTTGTTGTTGTTTTGCAGACTGAGGAAGTTAACCTGAGTTTTCGCTTGGGTATTGTCAATGAAGTTGTTTATGCTGATACACCGATGAATATGGAGTCAGTTATTGAAAGCCTATGAACAAAATACTGATCTGCCTCTGTCTAATTGAAAGCAGAAAATGGACTCAAAATTAATTGCCCTGCCACCAGAGGAAGGCTCTGAATATATCTCTTCATGGACATTATTTCAACTGTCTTGTAGATAGTACTCCTCCACTAGTAATTTCTCATTAAGAAGTTTCAGCAACACTTTTTAGACAAGATGTTATTTAAAGGTAACCCTGGAATATTTCATTTGCTACATTATCTGAATGGATTTTCAGACCGTTTATCCCGTTATTCTTCCTCTCAAAAACATTCACTGTTATTTTGTCAAATATCTCCCTAAGATGTAATCATTATTTGGTGGTGGATTGAACCAGGAATGGTTATGTATCTGCCACATTTTGCACCTTGCTTTAGGAAAACTTTTATAAGATTATTTGCAAATATAATATTTTATGATACTAATATCAGGAGCATTTTATGCTACTAGTTAAATGTGTGCATTGTTTTAGTGGCTGGATTGTAAAACTAACAATTTATCTTGTAAATCAACATAAAGAAGAAGCCTCAGTTGTTGTCATGATATTAAGCCTACAGATTTTAGTAATAGGGTGTCTGTTTAAATTTTCATTTATTTAGCCACAATATCTATTCCAACTTAAGGCTTAAAAAATGAAAATATTGAAAACTTCTTTAATACAGAACACATGCACAGACATTTGACTTCCAGCTTGGTATGTTTCATCTGCTTCATCTTCTTTTTCAGGGCGTTAACTTCTGGGAATAAACTGCTCTTGGTTGTAAAAATGAATCCTTAGCCCATGTGTTCATTAAATGGATTGATTCATTGTGGTGCTGATTTACTGTACCTAGATGCAAGATTGATGCATCCAGGAGAAACCATTCCATGTATCTCATCTGTCTCTGGAACTGCTCCTTTAATCTCTTTACTAGATTTGATTGTACTCTAACAAACCAACAAATACCTCTAGAACAGGTGAGATTTTTCTTTCAGTGAAAGACCTAGATGGGATAAGAAGAGTTATTGTGGACAGGACAGATTAAAATGTCTCAAGTTACAGTAAGCATCAGCAGAAATGGGTTTGGGACAAAACTCCTTTGTCTTATTCTTTCAGAAGAGGAAAGCCACAGACAACAGGAAAAATGGAGTGGAAGGTAAGAGCCCATGCTGCATTCACTTCCTGTGATCCTGATGCTCTGTTTCTTTGTCCCACTGCAGGCTGTGATGTAAAGACTGACTATGGTGAGACTTTTGCTAAGATGTGGATTTGGGGCTAGGAGGCCCTGTAAGGAAAATAAAAGCATTACACAGCACAATTAGAAAGTTGAAGCCCACTAGAGCTCTGCAGAGGATCATAGAGTGATTCCTCGCCAAAGTGAACTAGATCAGAAGTAACTCCATTAAAGCAAGCAGATTAAAACCTGTTTGGAGGAGATCAGAAGTGGGCCCTGTGTGGGAAAACACAAACACTTTAGATAATTGTGTGGAGAGAAGGGGGCAGAAGAAAAAATATCCTATGTGACAGAAATCTTGATAACCTGGAAAGCTAGGATAAAGCCAGGAATGTAAACATCCTGTCTTGAAAAAACAAACAAAAAAAAAACCCCAGACAATCTCTTGACATTTAAGGAAGACTCGACCTTCTAATGAAATAAATAGTAAAGAAGACCTAATATATCTGAATAGTGCTTGTTAAGGTTCCCCAGGGAAGGAAGAGCATGAATAAGAGCAATCCTCCTGTGGTGCTGGGGAGGAAGGAACTGCAGCCTTGGGAAGCCAGCCTGGAGGAATCAGACAGAAGAACAATGATAACTTTGTATTCCATCCTGTGAAATCGGTGATGTGGAATTAGCTCCATTGATCAGAATGTGATTCTAATAACTCCAGGGTTGTGGGTTCAATCCCTGTAAAGGTCATTTACTTAAGGGTTGGGCTAGATGATTCTTGTGGGTTCCTTCCAACCCAGAATATTCTGAGAATCTGTGAAAAATTTATTCACAAAAATGCTTCTACAGAAAAAGGAGGATGGGTATTAATCTCCAGATCAAGGAAATACTTCAGAAACAGAAGTCAAGTCTTCTGGGGTTTGGATTCTAGAAACAAATTTGACTTTCATAAAAAAAAAGACCCCAGAGTGGGGTTTAGTCCATGTTACTGCCACTTGGGGACCAACTGTAATCTGTTTAGGCCCATATTCTGCCTTTACAAGCATGGAATCAAATGCTGACAGTTCTCACTGGTGCATAATTAAATTCTTATTCCCAGTTGAAGCCATTGGCAAAACTTTCACTGACTTCAATAGTGCTGGATTAAGCTTTCACTGAGTGTCATGAGAATTTGAAAAGCAAAATCAATCCAGATTTTGCAAAGAGCCCCTTGTCTTTGTTGTGGATCAAACCAAAACCATAAAATAAATTAAAAAAAAAACAAACAACAAAAACCAGAAACTTTACTATGACTGAAATAAGAATAAGGAATCATATTGGTGTCCTGAATACTTTTCCAGAAGATAGACAAAGTGAATCACTTGAGAGTCTACAGTGATAATAACAATTGTGTGAGTACTGTGTAGCAAAAAATATTTTTTGGTTAGTCTGCTCTTTTTGGCACAATCCTTCTGGCAGAAATGTATACATTTATTTTGTTGTTGCTCAAGAGCTCCTGGTGAGTAATTTCTGCTCTGCAGATGGTATATAATGTAGATGATTTTTCAAGTCCAATTTCAATCTGTACTACTGTGGTTTATCACAAAATGTTTTGCTGTAGTCTAATGGCAAGAACTCTGAGAAGCCAGTTTCCACTGTTAATTTTCAAATAAATCCAGTTGCTTCCTAGGTGTAGCCCCCATTATAAATTTGCAATTTAAAACTAATGAGAAACAGGAGTACCTGGCTGTAGAGGAAGTTCTTTCCTTCCAAGCCAAATCTATACCGTGTGAGCCAAGGCTGCAGAAGTTTGGGAAACTGGTAATACTGAAGAGATTCTTATCTGGGAGAAGGATACAAAAAAAGTATCTTTCATCTTATGGTATCCCCCTCCCGCCCCCCTGCGCCCCCCGCCCCCCCCCGAAAAAAAACCCCAAAACAAATCAAAACAAAAAAAACCCCAAAACCAAACCAAAAACAAAACCAAGAAAAAAATAACAAAACAAACCCAAAAAATTGCAATTGAACAGACTAACCTTATGTAGAAATAGCAAATGTCTATTAATAAACCACAGTTAAAGATGTGTGGAATGAAAGGTGACCTGAGTTTCCCTTGATGATTTAAGGGATTATTCTCATGCTCACTGAATAGAAGCTTGCCATTAACTGCTGTTCCTAAACCTATGCTTTGTCACAGCAGTGACTTCTGGTCCTTGCTACATTTCCCTTAGGATCAGAAGGAAATTCTGATCAGAAGGAAATTCTATGAAGAACGATGAAGAGTCCATTTCTTCAGAGATGCAACGGCTAGAGAAACAGTTCACCCCATTAAGAGGACTTGCTCCTGCTCTGCTGTTGTTACAGCCCTGTATGAGGACTGGACTTTCCACTCTTACGGTAACACTCCGTCTTTCAGTCCCATCTTTGAGTTGTCAACATTTTTCTTTGGCTTTAGCAGTGACATAATGGGCTAAGTAGGGCTCAAGCAGAGAGTGCATTTCTAGGGGGGCACCAGAATAGAACTGCAACTGCTGTGGTCACTCACCAGCATGCCAGACCTGGACTGCCCTTCTCTGGCTATGGGCATTCTCTCCTGTCCCCCACTGCCCCAATATTCCCAGCTCCACATCCTTTGGATAGAGGGAGTTGTCAGCTTCTGTCTTAGCCACACCTCAGTCTCCTTTTGCCTTCTGCTCCTGCCTGTCATGGTCCAAGGGTTCTGGGTGCACAACTACAGTATGTAAATATGGTTATGCTTTCTGACACCTCTCGTAAAAAAGTATCAGTTGTGTAATGTTTATCAGTAATATCTGTTTACCCCTGAAGATTGGAAAACATGTATCCAGTCAAAATGTTTTCACTTAGTGTGTTTTGCCTTCTGGGATACTTTATGCTCCTCGTTTTCATTCCTATTACATTTCCACAGTTTTCTGGCAGGCCTATTTTCTTTTTCAGAGTGTGTGAATTTTACCTATCAGTTTGCAGTGGAGAAGAAAGCATTTATTTTAAAATGTTTATGGGAATAAAATAATAATGCTATTATCTACACTCTTGATTACCAGAATTATCTCATATATATACAGATCCTCCAGATAGGCAGATTAAGTGATCAGAAGGTTCTTAGTGGGCCCCAGGCTCAGAGCATACACTAAAGAGGATCAAGCCTGCTTTAATTCATGTACTGCTTTGCTAATGCTCCTGCTCTTTCTCGAGAGAATTTCTGAAATATGTTTTCTGGGTCCCAGAGTGGTTCCACTGAGTTGGATAGACAGCCTTTGGCTTTGATGGACAATAAACTGGGGCTGACTTGGAGCAATAATGTGTAAAGAAACATGTCTTTTGCTCATCTGGGGCTTGAGCCATCTCTGTCTTTCACATGTGTTGGCAGACCTTGAGTGTCTTGTTCTCACTTGCTTAATGTTGCTAACAAAAGCCTCTAGAATCCAGTGAGCATGCCTCTTTATAGCCGTTCACAAATCCAAGGTGTTTGAGGGGGCATAGGAGAGGGCCACCTGTGTCCCTTAGAGAAAGAAAGAAAGGAAGTGGAACAAAGGCTTTTGCTAACTGATTGAGCAGTTTTTGAGGCAGGCAAAGGGACTTGCTTATAAAGAAAGTTTCCGAGAAGCTGACATTTCTCCCTGGCCCAGCTAGCAGGTAGCAATTTGAACAATGAATATAGGAAACCACCCTGCAAATATGATTTATCCACCAGATATTATTTTTTTTTTAAAAGACATGATTGCATTATGGCTAGGATATGTGCTCTGAATTGCTTAAGAATTTTGAGAAACTTCCTTTATAGGGCTTGAAAATACAATAACGTAGATATGAAAGACTCCTTTAGAATTAATGGTGGGGACAGAACTGAAGTGACATCCATGTTGAAATGCCACTATCTTAAATTGTTCTTTTCCAGTTACTGTGTTCCTGAATGTGCCTGTGGCTCCCACTCTTTGTCATGTCTGCTAGCAAATATCGGAGTTAGAAGATGACAAAAAATGTGCAGCAGTGGAGAGTGTTACGGGGTAGGAGTGAGCTTCTGACACTGAGTCTAAGAAAAAAGAAGTGGAAAGATCTTTTCACTTAAGAACATAAAATTACAAGAAAATTTGGGCTGATAAAAGAGAAGTAGACAAGAATAGATGAATAGATAAAGTGCCTTGAAAGGAACAATGAGGGTGGATGCAACAGTTGAGGAAGGGAGGTCCTGTGGATGTGAGAAAAATTTCACTGTACCTCATAAACAGAGGTAGAAGACTTGAGTTTAAAATTCAAGAGTAGGAAATAATTGAAAAGGGGCTCTAGAAAGTCGAGGCAGCCAAGATGAAATTACAATAGTGTGAGTTCAGTAGCAGTGTTTTGAAAAGATTAGGCTGTAGTGATTTCATTGGGTAACATTCCTTTCCTCACTTCTCTTGTTTCACAGGGAGGAGGGTAATCTCTCATTTATTTATAACTATCCCTTGTGTGAGATGAAAGTCAGGGCTGGTTATGTTTGGCTCCAGAGTCCACCACAGGTATAGGATCCTGTGAGAAATCTTTTCTTGTCAGGCCTCTAATTTTATGCTCTCACAATATTATGCCATAGCAATAATCTCCATTAAGACCCAGCGACCAATCCAGTTGCCAAGCCAAGCTTTCCCATTTAATTTGATCTTCCCTGAACACTGACTTTCAGTGTAGGAACAGTGGCATGAAGCAGAGGTGCACTTGTATGGCTACATCCACAGAGTGAAAACACAGCCTTCCAAAATAGCTTGTGTCTGTCCTTTTGGTGTTCTGCTTAATGACCTCGCCCAAATAAAAGGAGCATACATTCCAAAAATCTTATAATGGAGGTAGAAAGCAGTGTGCGATCCCAAGGCCAAAGCTGAGAAACAAAGAAAAAAGCACTGTCAAGCAAAACCCTTCTTTCTGTTTTTAATTTCAGAAAGGCTAGTTTGGTAAAGCTTGGGCTGGATGGCTTTCAAATGCAAATCCTCCGGGCTACTTTAGGCGAACTTGATATCGTCTTTGAGTCAGACTAGTCTCTTAAAATGCAGCAGGACCAAAAAAGGACTTGTGATTAAGGAGACCGCACATCTTTGGTGTCCTGGAAGCATGCCAGGGTATGAGATGATATTTCAGTCCTTTGCATTCCTAAGAATGTCCTTTTGTCCCATGAAAGGCTGACATCTTCCTGTGTCATAATGAAATGATGAGACAAGGAGGGAGGTGTCTAATGAATCAGTCTAGAAACCAGCTAGCAGGCTGCTGGTAGGGTGATTGACTGCTGCTTTTCTGGGCACTCCAGTGAAGGGGTGTCGGTCTCTGATGCTCATTCCTGTCCTCTGGCTGCCCCCTGATGGCTGGTCCACCACGTCTGCAATGGACCTGGCAACCCCCATGTGCAGTACGTGGAAGGGCTGGACACAAATGGAAAGGACGTTGAAAGGAAGTCATCACTAAAATTACAAAATCGTGTTTTTGCGTGTCCCTTACTGTGACACAAAGTTTTGCAGGGTGTTTTTTGTTTTTGTTGTTATTTCTGTTTTTTCTATTGCCAAACTATGCACGGTTTAAGTTTAAAAGGGTGATGACTACACAATTAAACTTTTGGAATGCTGTGCTGGAAGCTGGTGACTGTTTTCATTTCTGCTTAGATTTACTTTCATTTCTGATTCATATTTTCTTTCAGTGGCTTTCTTGCATGCAAAATCTGTGCCAAAATCATTGCTAACTTTGTAAGTATAAAATGGCTATAACTGCTAAAAATTGCCCTTGTATGAAATAGCTGCATCCAAAATTCCAGAGAGGTAAACTCTTCTCAGGTTATATTAAATATATAGAAATGTAAATTCCAGAAGTTCTACCCTCAGCTATTCAAATAGAGGTTGCACTGTGGCAGGTGGGAATTTCAATAAGCTTACTGAAGGAAGAATTGAGGCTGTAAAGGAGCTGTGAAAGATGTTATTTTTCTGCTACCGTAACTTATCTTCCCATAGATCCTCCTTTAGAAGGACATGAGAACTCTCCTCCTAGATTAGAGGGCCACCTAGCTCAGTACACCAGGCTGACAGGGCTACCAGCAGATGCTCAGGAAAAGTAAATCAGGTTAGGGCATATACAGTGTGATCTTTCCTTTGGTGCATCCTCTTACCAACTACAAGCCACCATTTTTGAGACTTATTCTGCAGAGGCTGGATAAGGTCTGTCACTTTTACAGCCACCAATTAATTAACTCAGTGTCTAAAAGTTGCCCTGATACTCATAGATATATACCTGTAGCCCTGCTAACTGTGTGAACTCCATTCAGGTGTAGATGCCTCTACCATTATTTGGCTAATATATCAAAAGTAATGCAGTGAACTAATCTCCCATTCTGGAGAAAATTCCAATTCTGTTTTCTCAACTAAGATCCTTGCATGCTCCTCCTCTTTCTCACCCTCATGTGTGTGGGCAATTCACATCCAGCTGTGGATGGCAAGTGGCCCACCTCACAGACAGGTGTGTGCAGCTATGTTTTCAAGAGATGCCAGGTAGTCAGTCAATTGACAGGCTGTCCATATTGTTGTTGGTTATGGACAGAAATAGTGTTCTGTGGGTCTCTGGAGTGGGGAAATACATGGAATGATGGGCCTATTTTGGTCCTTTAAGCACGAGCAGGAGCAGGAAGATCCATCTTGATGACTCCATGCTGTGTGTAATGGATCTCTCCATGACAGATGCCATGGTGGATATAGCAATGACCACAGTAACTTAAATGTTAACCTTACCAGCCTTATTATGAGTGACCACATTACAAGGTGGAGAAGTTAGAACTATTTTTCAAGCTCAGTTTGATTCCTGGAGACAGCAGCAATCCAAGATGCAGAACTTTCCCAGGCTCTAATTTTTAGTGATCATGGGTGGAATGGAGCCAAGAAAGGCCAAGTAAGAACCTTAAAAAGACTCAAGCTGTCATAAAGATGTGATCTTCTAGCAAAGGATGCATAGGAGGCCAAGAGAAGTGGGATAAGCAACAGTGTTATAGAGCATTTTCCTATGAGAAGCACAGCCCTGCTTTCCAGGTTTTCCAAGAGTCCTCTCTGGTGGCCGTGTCAATTCATTCTGCACTGCACCCCAAGACAGCTGAAGGCCCAGTAATCTGACCTACCTGGTAGTGATGTGAGACTTTTCAGCAACTGTTGACTGCAAAAGGCAAAGATCATGCTGTAAGGCTGAATTACTCTTTTGAGACAGGAAATGGATAGAAATACAATTCAAAGCTGATGCCCAGAAAATATAATGGAAAAAACCTAAACCATGCATGCTATCTATGACCATGGATTCTTTAGTCCAGCAGGTGCCATTCTGCTGCATTTACAGATGGTATATCAAGGGAGCTCCAATGGCTAGTTAGAGCAATTCCTGCACTAATGTGAACAGAGCTTTTGATTTCACGGTTTGAAATAAAATGACCCAAATATAATTATGCAAGCTTATTAATTTATTTGCTATGGGTTGGTAACCCTTCATAGTCTATAGCACCAGTTACATGAAGGACCAGGGGGATTAAAGCTCAAATTTAGTAGAGTTGGATTCCTATATGGAAATTGGAAGAAACGAAGCACTAAATTGCTTGTTTTATGATGATATCTTATTAAGAAAAAATTAATGCCCAACTTTGAAGGCACCAAATCCATTCTGAACAGAAGCAGTATAAAAAGAACAGCCTCATGAAGGTTTGAAGTGAATGGTATACAAGCAAGTTACATCCCTCTATCCAGTGCTGGAAACATGGGCAAATCTTGAAAGTTACTAGCGCAGGATGGCAAATATAACATGGGCTTCTGTTTGCAGAAGGAATTTCTACAGTGGTGCCAGAGGCATTACTGGCAGATTTAGTAAAGCCAGTGTACTGCATAAAGCATTTGTCTTGGTTTCCAGGCAAATTTCAGGAGAAAACACCCTGGAATGAACATTTCCTCTAAAGAGAAAGGGCTTCAATAATTCCCTTTTCTTTTTTTAATAAGAGAAATGGATGACCAGGGAGTCAAAGTGACAAAGCCCCAGTTTATTAACCAAAAAAAACAACCAAAAAACCCACAAACCAGCCAACAAACAAACAAACAAACAAACAAACATACAAAGGTGCCCATAAGGCACAGAAAAATAAAGAAAAAAAATTGAATAAATATTAGATATTGAAATAGTGCATGGCAGCCTACATTCCTCTTGATGACACCTGATGCTTTGTCCTCAGGGCTCTGTGATCATTTCAGATTTCAGTACATGGAAGTATTAAGACCCTTCTCCTGCAAAGTCGAAAAGAGGTTGCTGGATCAGACTTCTTCCATTCCCAATGCAATAGGCTGTTATGATATAAGGTGTGTCCTTTGAGTGAATGACAATGGTCTAAACAAAGTGCACTGTATTTGGCAGCTTAAACATGACAAAGAGCCTGTCCCACGCAAAGTCAAACAGAACAGGGATGAAAGGAGTTGGGCACTTGGTTTGGGTGCTGCCAGGCACATGTGGAGTCTTTGTTGACACTCTCAGGAAACTCTTACATATGTGTGGTGGAGCCTCTTGATCAATGCATAGATGACAGAATCCATTAGGATCGCAGAATGTTCTGAGTTGGAGGGAACCCACAAGGATCATCAAGTCCAACTCTTAAGGGAATTGCAGTATTACAGTTACTTTTCTCACATGAAAAATCTGGCCCTGTAGGCCCTCCCAGCTGGAACTAAAGGTAGTCAGGACCTTCACTTAGAGCACCTCACAAGGGTACAAACTTTGGCCATTGTGAACTTGTTTTGAGCCTAAGACCCAAAAGCAAGGGCACACCTGCCTCAACTCTTCAAACTATCTCTTAAGGGCTTTATCTTATATGGTGATACAAAACATTGCTTTTTGTTTCTTCATTCAAAACTGTCTTGATATGTGTGATGGAAAATCAAGGGAGAAAACTTTCCAGCAGTGATAAACATTAAACCTCATTCATTTTTTCCGTTAATTTTTTCTCCCTACTTTCTCTGCTCAGTTCACAAGGAGGATACCTATGATGTTAGTGTCAATGGTGGAGTTCATGGCTTCATCTCAAAAGACACTTCATACCTACGGGACATTCTGGTGGCCTCCATAACACAGGCCTACTCAAAAAGTATTAGAAAAGATGGCTAAGTATCTTTCCTCAGAAGTGGGGGCTGTCAGGGTGAACCTTTCTAGGTACAAATAATATCTGGAACTAATTTGCTGGATAAGTGTCCTAAGGTGATGGGAAAGGACTGTGCCTGAGGTGTGATAATGTTTCAGTTCCTCTTCTAGAGTTGCTACTATATTTTTTTTTTTTTTTAAGGTACATAAAGCCTATGGGAGATAGCAACTTCTAAACCTCAGCATGTGCATTAGTATTTATAGAATTTTTCATGCCGTATACTGTAATTAGGATTGATCTTGATAATGGCAATTTATCTAGCCTTTTGTTGTAGAAAAGCCTTGCTGTTAAATTAAATGACTGCCCTTTATTTTTTTTAGAGGGTCTGGACTATTGCACATGGCTGTAATACTCTCCTAAATTGAAGTAAAGATGATGCATTTGACTTAGGCAATAAAATTGAATCCTGCAGGTGATTATTTGATTGCAATTCATAGAAGTTTATTATAGAAATGTAAGAAGGAATAACAGCATCACTTTAGAGGAAGGTAAAAAAACCTCCCTGACCCTAATCTTCTCTCTCCACTGAAATGAAACCCAAAGTTATTCCAAATTAATTTTACAGAAGGACTCTTATCAGGTCTCTACTCATGCTTGACATTTTACCAAGTTCTTTCCCTCCTGGTGCTTTTCTGACAGGACACAATGAAATTTAGCATTCATAAATTACTCAGAGCCTTTTTTAAAATCCCAGCCCATGATATCAGGACCTTCTTTCTTGATTCTGATGATCTTGTTGCTGAACCCACATCTTTCATCAGTCTCTAGCTGAGGTCTGCTTGCCATTGCATCCAAATCCCACATCTTCCAGGGCAGATAAGTTGCTGAGGATGCTTAAGCACCACAAGACATAATGAGAAGTAGGCTTTTTGACGTGGCAATAAGGGACATGCAGAGAAATGTGAAGACCGATTTATGTCTCATTGACTTCTGTGTGATATAGAACCATAAGATAGAATCATTTATTTTGGAAAAAAGCCTTACGAACATTGAGCCCAAACATAAACCCAACACTGCCAAGTCCACCCCTAAACCATGTCCCTAAGAGACCAAAACATAATAATTAGTAGACGTTTACCTTAATAATGTAGGTAGCACAGATAAACTAGCTTTGCAATACCAAGCTGGAGTGATGCTCAGTACAGCTGCAGCAGAATGCACCCTAGGCTGGAGGTGCTGCAGTGGCTCACACAGATCCATGCTCTATCAGCTTCACCCTTTAGGGGTATACAAGCTGTCTGGTTTAAAGCTAGTGCAGCTCTGCCTGCATGTTCTCTGCCTCCAGTGCTGTACACTCCACGGCTGCAGAGAAAGAGTGCGAACAGGGATAAAAGGAGGCTTTGGTTGAACATTGACCCAAGGAATAGATGTAAGCCTTCAATTTTCCCCTGACTCTTGA
This sequence comes from Petroica traversi, assembly GCA_025920805.1. Taxonomy (NCBI): domain Eukaryota; kingdom Metazoa; phylum Chordata; class Aves; order Passeriformes; family Petroicidae; genus Petroica; species Petroica traversi. Next base: position 4,566,295 of record JAHLSL010000012.1, read on the forward strand.
GATGTTCAGTGGTACTGTTCAGCTTGTATGAAGGAAAGTATAGGAGCAAGAAACCTGACCCTTCTAGATGAAGAGGTTGGGTTGGCAATGGTTGGGTTAAACCTCCACTCTCAGGAGAACACTTAGGAGAAGCCCACTCACCATGGCTGTCTGGGCTGGTCATTTTAAAACTGAAGAACTTATGTGATAGCCTTTTCACAATTTTTTCCCCTAGAACCTGCATTTGGCTGCCAAAGTACAGCTGATATACTGGTGCTGTTGGTCCCACAGTGCCACAGTCATAACTCTTCTTCTAGTGCATAACAGAACTCCTCATCAACACCTCATGGCTCTGGGGTCAGGATTTAATTAAAACATCATAAAAATATCTTTGGGGAATTGGACACAAGATTATTCTGAACGTAGTGCAGTATTGCAGGAAAAATGTGTCTACTTGTGTGTACCCAGGGTACAATTCACGTGGCCAATAAAGACTAGCCAAAACACATAGGATCAAGTAGACAGTATAGAATAAGCTTAGTTTCATGAAAATATACATAAGTGTTGTTAATTTCCAGTATGCTTTTGTGAGCAATATTGGCTTGGATTCCACTAGAAAATAAAAAGATGCAGCCAAAATAACAGAGTGCTGAAGCCTGAGAAGGAGAAGACGCAAAATCAGTCCACCTACTTGAAATCTTGTTTGAAACACCTTAAAATGTCTCCAATGTCAGATAAAGGTTGTAAACAGAACTTACTTCCAAAAACTCCTAGGAATATAGTTAGTGAGTAATTTAATTAGTTTCATTTTGCTATAGAATACTAGAGCATGAAGTGGAGAAGGACAGACTGCTACCACAGTTATCACTGTGCCTTCACCTAGAAAATTACAAGGACTATGTTTACTTCTATGTCTGGTCCACTCCTTTTAAGTCAGATATGTGGTATCTCCTACACCCCTGGTTTTGAGCTTGATTCCTGAAGGACTTGATTTACCACCAGATAACTTTCATTTCATGCTGCCATAATTCCACTGCTTTCAGATAAATACTGTGAAGTTATTTGGTGATGACAGAGCAGTAATTAAAAAAAAAATAAAAATCCCCTAAAAGTCTTATGGATACTTTTTGATTTTAAATAGTTCATTTTAGTGGTTCCGGCTCTTAAAAATTAAAATTATTCAAACAACAGATTGACAACAATGCCTTTGTCACCTTTTTCTGATCTCTGTGTATGTGAGAGGGAGGGGACAGGGTGGGGAGAGTCCCTGAGTTATCTCTTTCCAGCCTGTCTGGGCTCCCACTGCTCACTGGTTCCAGCAGCACTGCTAGTTCCCCGCCGATAGGTAAGGCACTTTATTTATGGTTTTGAGCCAGAGCTGTGGATTGCCAAGGAAGGGAAAAACCTGACACTGCCTGCAAATGCTGCAAATGATGATAACTCTATTGATTTCAGTGGCATCAGACAGCTTCAGAGCCAGAGAAAATGCCTGGGCTAACAGGATTGGTTCCTCTGTGAGGAAGGACAATTTTATTCTCCCAGGATCCCTGGGAGTAACAAGGAGTTACACCAAGAAATGCTAAAGGAAAGAGAAGGTGATACATCAGCTCTTTAGGATTGGTAATACATTTTGTATGACATTTGCTATTTTTCTTAGAGGAAAAATTGGAGAACAGTATTTCCTTTCTATCCCAAACAAAGGCTCATGGCCAAGTTTTTAAATACACGTATTCAAATCAACCATTTAGGAAATTTGTAGCATAAGCCAGTCAACCCTCACTAAGCCATATTTCCTCTAGTAGGCAAAACCATATCTCTGGGGACAATATTCTATTTATTAGGTTCTTGGGGGAAATAAGGGATAAGAACTGTAAAGATGAAGTTGGCAGCCAAGGCTGAGGATAAAGACTTAAAAGAAACCATCAATTTCTGAGGGAATGTGCAAATTCCTTTAATAGACCTGTGTCATCTTTACTGGAAGCTGTTTAAACATGACTAAGATTGTGAATGCTTGGCTGTACAACTGTGCTTCTGTTAACAGAGGTTAACAGTGGTTTCAGTAGGTCAAATGCCTGACATAATTACTGCCTGGGTTCAGGGTGCTTGGGAGGGCTTTTCTCATCCTTCATACAACTTCTCCCACGCCACAGTGATGAATGGCTACTTGACTTCCTCAGCACCACAGTTTCTTTGCTCATACCAGCCAAGGGACTTTCTCTGCTCCATTGAGTCTGAAGGATTTAAAGTGGAGGCTTTTATCAGATGTCCACTGACAGCCTTTCTGCTCCCTGCACTTCTTCATAAACCATGACTGGTCTACTTGTCTTTCATCACATAAAACTCCATTCCCACTGAATAGATTCCTTGGGTCTCAAGCAAGTGTGTGTTCTGAAGCATTAAAATGCAAACCTCAGTATGGGACTCATGAGGGTCACATGTCATCTTGCTGTCATTGTCTTCCTTGGGCTTTTCATGCTAATAACTGTAATGGTTTTTCCAACACTGTAAGACATAAATTTGAGCATTAAATATTGTATTCACTGCTTGGATTTTGTTTTCTCCTATCTCATCTGTGGCTCATTTTCACAAGTTGTTGTTTGTTGTATAAAAGATTCTGGCTCATTTTTTCCTGAATATATTGCTGTCCTAGTTAATAGGCAATGTTAATTATGTCAGCATAAAGAGAGGTACATTTTTTCCCTCATATTATACAGATTGCTTAATGGTATTTGGCTTGCCTCTAATCAGAAGCTGGTTTTATGTGTTCCTGAAGGAATAATTAAAAAGTGGGGTTTTTCTGTTTGTTCGGTTAGTTGGTTTGGTGGGGGTTTTTCAGCATGCAGTAAGGAAAAGTTTTCTCCATCTGACAGGTTGGCTTGAAGAGTATGAGCTCACCTGTACAAGCAATGCTTATTTATCAAATTTGTAAATAATTCTATAGACATGAGACATGTCAGTTTATCCATACATCTGTTCTTTGCCACAATTATTTATATTGCCCTGTTTGAAAAGGTTGCTATGAGCATTTAGGTGACATGATATTCTCACTGTACTGAGGGGGTTTGTCAGTCAAATGTGGTTGGTAGTGTGCATTGCCGTGTAGAATGTGGATGTTTAGCCTTCTCTGCAACGCCAAAGGAGGTCCCATATATTTGATATTTCATGGTCCTGCTTATTGAAAACCGTTCCAAATTTACTTTCTGAGGTAATCTATTGATAGCATTTTCCTAAAGATTTTTCATTTCTCTGTGTCTTCTTGAATTTGCAGCTGATTAGTTTGCCAGAGAGTAAGCAAGTCATACCTGCCTGGTCTTACCTCCCACCCTTCTGTCCCCCTCTCAGGATAGATTCTTTCCAGTCTCTGCTTCTCCTGTTCCTTTTCTCTGAATTTTTGCAGGAGTACAAAGGACGTGGAGAGAAAGAGATGGGTGGCCACACTTTCAGAGATGAAGAATAAATTCTACAATTTTAAAATACAAAATGGAATACAGTGGTTTCTTCTCTGCATATGTAAAGGGAATTTGGGATCTCATCCATCCCTTGTGGAACCATGTTTTATGACATCTGAATCTTTCTCTGGGAAGGTTCTCTGAGGAGTAAGTTTTGTTTCTAAGTTCTCTTTTCTGTTGTTGTTGCTGTTGTTTTGTTGATTTTTGGCTTTTTGTTTTGTTTTGTTTTTTTTAATTAGAGTGCGACATGACATTTGAAGTCTAAATGACAAAAGGATTCCAGAAGTGATTACCGTCAAATTGTCTTACTGGCTTCATTTACAGTTCTGATGCTCAAGGGACCAAACTAACTGAGAAAGTCACCTAAGTCCTGAAATGTGTAGCTGAAAGCACTACCATTTGAAACCTCAGCTCTTTGCAATTCCAGATCATCAGCAGGGTTTCACCACATGACAGAGAATAACAGAAGCTCCAATACCTAGAGAATGAGAACAAGTGTTTTCTCTAGATGCTTCTAATGAATTTACTACTGCAAAAATCCACTCTCAGAAGTGAAACATGGAGTAAGGGTTTGTCTGATTTTCTTTAATGTTTAAACTTTTTATAACTTTCATTTAAAAAAAAACCCTAACAAAACACAAAGAACTATAGCAAGTAAATCATGTTGAATATCGTTTTATTGTACAATAAGGCTGCGATAAAACTGACAACATAACAGTCGGGCGTAAAAGATTAAATAAAAGAATGTCTCATTTTGGCCAAGGTTAGTTTTTTGCAGCAGCCATGCAGGGGCAGAGCCTGGAGCTGTGTGGATATGGCCAAGACTAATGTTAGTCTATACCATCTTAAGCCATTTCCAGGAGCTGAGGGGAAATGGACTCTTTTGCTTTCAGGTAGAAAGGGTGTTACTTTATGGTCATGTGAAAGCGTGATGAGCAAAGAGTCTGTCCACCATTTTTTGCCATCATTCCAGGCTTGGTGAGCATTTTGCATGTAAATCACCCTCTCTTTGTACATTTTTGCTGCTGGTATGTTGCTGTTGCTGTTGCTGTTCATTTCCTTATCTCATTGCTGTTTCCAGTAAATTTTTCCTATCTCAGCCCAGGATCTCTGCCTTTTTTCTGCCTCTGAAGTGTGGGAGGGGAGCAGCTGGTGGTTTTTATTTTTTAAGAATAGTACTAAATTGGGGAATACCATTCCTATATGACAAAGAGAAAACATGACAGTTATAAATCTGGATTTGTCATAATAATCTCTAAATAGTGTCACAAATATTATATTAACACATTAGATCAGTTTTTTTTTTTTATGTGAAATTATTATCCGTAGAATCCTGCTGACATCCTGCCAAAACTAACCATATATATAGGATGCTGGAAATCTGGTATATATTGTGAGAAGGGATTTTAGGAAAGATGTCTCCAGCTGTAAAATAAAAACAAAAACAGAGAAACAGCCAAAGCAGCTGAAAATCGATTGCTTGTCTTGTATTAACTGATTCTTTTTGGAGTTTTGTCCATGCAATTTCCACCTTCAGAGCATGTCTACTGGAACTTTTTTTTTCATTTACTTCAGTGTGGTCAATCTAGTTGTGCTACTGTCTGGTTGTCCCTGCACTGCACTCCATTGTGTAGCACAGACCTACTTAGAGAGTGTACCACATGCTTGATAGCTTCTGCATCAGAGTAAGGCTCCTTTCCTACTTTTTCTCTTAGTTTGGTGAGTGTTCCCAAGGGAAGTGAGCATTGGGTCTCCTGGGTGCTTTAAATTGCCTTCTGTGCAGAAGCTTTCCCAGAAAGAAATGCCCTTCAAACCTGACTCTTCCAACCAAAAGTACCTGTTGGTCCCATACTTTTATGTCTCCATGTCCGCATGAAGGACTGAAAGACTTGCAGAATTTCAGCCAGAGCTTGGGCTTTTTGCTCAAGGCTGTTATATGCAAAACAAAAATTATCTTTCTCTGAGCTACCAAGTCAAGATCCTTCTTTCCTGTTATTTTCATGACTATTTACTTGTGAGGAAGGCTTTACATTTTAATTACCATAACTTACTTTTTGCACAGTGACACAATTTGATTTTGAGCAACAATGGGCAGTGCTTTCATAGACACATAGTCAAAGCTAGGCTACAGTATGGTGGTCAGAGTACTCCAGCAAATTTCAGAGTGAAATGCTGTCATCTTTCAACCTCTCGTCCAGCATACAAATAGTATTTTGCACTGCTGGAGATACTGCATTTTCAGAGGAATTTAGGTTTTCTAACAGGTATAGTGTGAAATCTTAACATCCAGCTCCAATACGCCTGAGGAACAGGCCCTTGGCTGCTCTAATCTGTGCACCCTGCCCTGGGCATGAGTAGGAGCAAAAGTAGGAGCCATGGGAGACTGTTCCATGGAGTGACAGTGCTTACTGGTCAGAGGTTTTCCAGAATCAGAGGGATTGCATCACCCTGTGTCACCCTGGGGCAAGGGAGGAAGTCTGGTGTTTTCTCTACTCCAAAGATGAAGTGAAACTTGAGAGAGCAGAATTGACTTGACTTCTCCTTGTCTACTCATATACTATGAAACTGGACATTGTCTGTCAGTATTTGTATTGTAGATCTCTCAAGATACCTTTGCATTCTACACAGAAGCTCTGAGTTTATCTGGATAAAAGCTCCCTAAGGGGGAACTATGGCACAGATCTGATAAAATATTCAGGTTTCTCACTTCCCACTTAAATCAATGATCAGCTATTAACTGCCAAGCATTTCAGAAGCACTCCTAGTGCCATGGAAAGATCAAAGAGGAGCAAGACCTTAACGTGGTAGTGAGGTATTTGTACAAGGAATGAGGTATTTCCAGGGACCAAGACATATATACGGTAGAAAAATCGACCAATAGAAAGCAAAGAGCCATAAACTAGATTTTGGACTTAATGAAGAAACTCTGTGCATACAGAGTATTGTCTGTGTGGACAATGATTAGAAGAAGAATGAGTACAAGAGAAATCAAGAGAAATATTATTTCTGGTTTAGTTCAATGATATCATTCTTGCATTACCACAGAAAATCAATCTGAATGTGGATTATCAAAACAGTTTAATTTATATTAAAGCACCAACACAGCAGCACCAATGATGATAAAGTATAAATCTGCATCTCAGATTGTTTTGAGAAACAACATAAAATACTGTAAAAATTGATGTGGTTATGAATACCCTTGTATACTTGGAAGAAGCAGAAAAGAAGGTGATCTGAGAAACAACGTCAGAGATTTGAAGTTTATAAAAAATGAGAAGTTTCTAGAGAAAAAAGTGGAAGACTGAGGAGAAAAGAGACATAAAAGCCAAGGAAGAATAGGATTTGAGGTATGTTGAAGTCACCTTAGTGAGCCAGAAGGGTGAAATATTTGACAATTATGAGATTTCTAAGGTCCTTTTTTTGTGGAGGTATTGGAAAGAGTCTAGGGTGGAAAGGGAGGAAAGGACTTCTGATGTTGACTGCATGAACCATATTCAATAAAGCTGAAGAGGAAACGGGGAGGGTAATGAGAAAGCGGGTGGTGGAGAAGCAGAGTCAAGATTATTTTTTCTTTTTTTTTCCTAAGACTTAGTATGAAAGAGGGGTCAGAACAGAGTAAGTTGCTGAGGAGTAGGGTACAGAAAGGTCAGATAAGAGTTTGTATCATGGAGTGAAGCATCTGTGGAAGGTAGATGAGCTGTGAGAGCATGGGAAGCATCAGTGTTTGGCTGAGAGCTGTGTTTGGCTATGAGGAAGTAAAGTGGATGGTCCTTTCCACAGGCAAGAGAGGTTATGAAGGAGCTACAAATGTGGTAAAAATGCGTGGGAACAACACACGAAGCTGCAGATCAAGAAAGCTCATTGATAATGAGGCTGATATATCAGATGAAAGATTGAGATGTAAAGGACTAAGAGAATCCAGAGCTAAAACTGGAGGGCAAGGATGGTGGAGAGGAATTGGAGGGATAAGAGATGGCAGGAACAATTGAAGTGAAAAGAAGTACTAGCTACAGAGCCGTGTAGAGTATAAAGAATGGGAAAGTGAAGAAGGGGAAGTCAAACTTTTCAACCACAGCCAAAACCAGAAAGGGGAGAGGAGAAAAGCCTTCTGTAAGTGAAGGTAGCTGCAGACAACAGACAAAGACTTAATCTTTGCCAGAAGGAGGTTTTAATAGCTCCTGATGGAAAATTAGGAATGTTTACTTCCTCATCTCCCAGAAGGTAAAGAAAGGGAGTGAGACAGAATAAACTTAACAGAGTCTGTGAAGAACTTAGATACAAGGTGATAGGAATGTGCCATAAGGAAAGAAGGTAGATTATAATCCTAAAGATTTTATTTTCAAAACCTCATTAACATACTCACAGCAAAGCTGTGAGAGATTGAAGCATAAAAGGTTTCAGGTGATGCTACTTTTAAATATACCTGCCAGGATCCAGCTCCTAGAAAATAATTTTAATTTTCCCTGATCTTATCTGGATAGAGTTCAAAAGCCTTTTAAATCTTGTCTTGGCCTTCTGCCTTCATAACTGTTTATTTCCTATGTATTTTAGCCAACTCAAACTTTGGGGACTATTTCACTGAGCTGTTTAAAATTTAGCTGAGGCTTTCCATCTTAGACCAATATCTTAAATGACTGGAACTCCATAATGGTATGAACTTTTCTGTGATAAGTGAAAAAAAACGGTGGTGCTTGTTGCTTACTAAAAGCCTGGTGTCAGAAAAGACAGTCCGACTTATAGACAACCTTCAAACAGAGCTGACAGCAGATGGGACCTTCTGTCCTGCAGGCTTTTGATACAGTTCCACATGTATTTTTGAAGACTAATATATATATATATATATATATATGTATATGTATTTTTATAAAATTTGAAACTTCATATAGCAGTAAAGTTTTGTGAAAAATTTTGTTGTAACTCAAATTTCAAAATATTAACCTCTACCTAGTCACACATTTATCTCCAAAACTGAATGAATATCTCTGGTGCCCTTGAGGCACAGTAATGTATCTGTTGCAGATGACACCTCACAGCTTCAGAGTAGAGGTTTTCCAAAGTGCCATGGTAGGGAATTATTGGTACATTGCAACAGTTAAGTGGAAAATCCAAGTCTATTCAAACCAAGAAGGGCCTTCTAAATGCAGCAAAATATTTTTATGTAGGGGTTAGTGGAAACTGCTTTTTCTAGGTGATCTTTCCTGAAGAGCTCAGAGACACTCCTGCCCAAGAAAGAGGATCTCTTCCTGTGCAGGCTTGGCTCACATCGGCCAGGGCTGGGTGGCAGAGAAGGGCCTTGCACCAGAGTCCTTGGTGCTCCAGAGGGCTTAGAAGCACCTGGCCCATTATACTTAGAACCAGAGTAGGAAATTAGAGGTGATCAAGAAAATAGCTGTGCCCTTTAGGTTTTTCTTTTTTTTTTTCCCTTGGTGTATAAAAAAAAGGTCTGAAAATTAATTTCATTTTTCAACTTTTACATTGACAAATTTTTTTAGAATTGTTCATTGGAACCTATTGCACACCATAAGAGAATTAATGAAATGGTGAAGTCAGAAGACCCAAGTGGAGGGAAGCTGAGGAGAGAAAACACCTCAGGCAGGCAGTTTAAAATTCCAGTGGTGTTTTTCTTAACACCTATTTATCTTCAGTAGATTAACAATTCAGGTAAATGACACCAGGGTCAAAGAATAACCACCTCAGTCTCTGCAGCTCTGGAGAGACAGAGACTGTATAAGTTCTCAGTGGGCATGTCCACCTGATTGATGATACTGAAACACCTGTATCAATTTAAGTCCTGCTGGTTTTTATTTTGGCTGAAATCTATATAAAGGAAATTTCTGTTGGCTCTGTGCAAGTTTATCGAAACCAGTGAATTGGTTCATAATGAACTGGAATGTTCATATTAACATTATTTGCACCAACCTGCACCAGCCCAGGAAGCAAAATATGATCAAGGCAGAGTTTCACAGTTAGTGGAGATTCATCAGAGACTGTCTTGCCATCAGGAATCATACGCTTACCCTCCACAAGCAAAGGGACAACACGTGTCCGGGGCTGAGTGCCCTTTTGGTGGCAATTTAACCACCTGGCTGGCCTAAACCACTCATGAAATCACAGCCTCATCAGATTTCCTTGGTCTTTGGGTTTTACTGCATGGACAAGATCTGAGACCTGAGGCCCCCTGCTAAAGGGGAGTAGAACAATATACGGTGTTGGGGTCTTTTCAAGGAAAAGAAGGAGGAGGAAAAACTGCCTCAGGGAAATAAATGTCCCTTGCTTTATCTCATTAGACTATCTAGAAACAAGAGTAGTGGATCATCTTTGTGACAGGACTTTGAGGAGCACCTCAAGAGCTCAGGGGCACATATCTCCTCATCAGGTCAAAAAGAGGGTTTCACATTTTGAGGCTGACTGCAGGTGGTTCTGCATGTATTGATAGTTTTGAAAAAGGTAGGGTTTGTGTTTGTCCTCATAAGTTATGGCATGAAGGTTTGATTTGTTTTTATCCAGATGACAGCTAATGTGGTGAAAGCACCTCCCTGCTAAATCCTGTCTTGAGACAAGGCACATGTGTAGGTAGCCACAAACCTTTCCTTTTTAAGCATAAAAAACTGTCTTTTACCATATGCAAGAATTATTCCACAATAAAAACACAGTGTAGAGAAGTTTTCTAAGTTTTACCAGATGAAAACTTATTGAAGTGAGCCTCATAACAGGTACAGGGCTGATCTTAGTGAATTTGCCTTATGGCAAAAGCACAGCACTCTGCCTGTTCTGTGCTTTTACCTCTGGCTGCACAAAAATGTTGCCTGGCTAGGGGTGGGTAACAGAAAGGACCAATATAAAGACAGTCTAAGTGAAGCCAGTCATCTCTCCTCACCTCTTTTGTGGGAAACAAAACTGTCTTGGCCTCTGCTGCTATTACTGCAGCACAGTTGGGAATTTATGCCAATTATGCATCAGCAAAATAATCTCAGTGCAACAGGGCTGCAGCTCAGGCAGAGGAGAGGGTAGGAAAGCCTCCATGTGGAGATTGCTGCTAAGACACACTTGTGTGTGCAGCACGTATATTTGCATTCTTAGACACATTAAAAACAAAAAACCCCGGCACATTGGGAACTTAGTTTGGGCTAAGCTGTAATGCTCGATCTCTGCGCAATGCTGTTATCCTATAATTTAGCCTCAGGGCAGGCTTAGCCAAGCCTGCATACATTTATCCATATGAATAGCAAGTATTTCATGGAAAGCAGGAAGCAAACCAGGTGGGCTTGCTGGCCAGGGGACTTTTTATTTATAAGGGGTTTTATTTATAAGGAGTGAGTGCCTACCAAGTGCCTTGCTCCGTATTCCCTTGTTACAAATCCATCTGGTTTTTGCAAAGGTGCTTTCCAGGGCTTGTTGCTGGAATCCTGCATGTTGCTGGCAACAGGGAGGTCTGGGATGGTGGGCCACACTGGTTTGAAGTATGTCAGCTAAGCTGCTGCTCACCCGCTACCATGGGTAAATGCACTTAGGAGCCTTCTCCCTCTTTCACTTCTCCACTATTTTTTTTCCCTCTTTTGGTCGTAGACAGAGGAGCCTTTGAAAGCTTTTGATAAACTTATGTAATTGGGTATGTTTTCCAAAGCACGTCTCTGTTCTTTCCGAGGGCTTAGCTAAGAACATTATTCCAATTCTTCTCTAGGCCTTCAAAAGTGCCGATCCTTTCAAACATGTGCAGTGTGAAGGATTACAAATTTGTTTTTCAAAGGACCCCAAATCCCTGATGCTTTCATCCGTTCCCCTCCTTGTGCTCCCAGTTTTCTCCCCTCACCCCAGTCTCATAGCCCCAGCTATGAGCTGCAGGATGCTGACACTCCCTCTTCTCCTGTCCCTCCACCTCTCACTTTTTCTTCTCCTTTTCAGCTCCCCTCACTGTTCATACTCCCCAATATTTTTTTTTATATGAAACAAAAGTGCGGAGAAGCATTGCCATGGCAGCAATGCTGCAGCGGGCCCTCCGCTCCGTGTGTATGCAAGCTCTAAACTTTTAAAATAATGGCCTGAAAAGAACAGGAAGGGGACAGCTTGAGGCGGAGAAAAAGAGTGAGGGAGAGTGCAAAAGCAATGAAAAGTGGGACAAAACCATTGGAAATGCATTCAGGCTGACATCACCACCCTTTCCCACAGTGGTCATTCACTTAGGAGGCTCCAGTGTCCATTCACTGTCTTAAAGCTAGCTTTCTAGAGCCCTGGGAGACCATCTTTCCCGGCCTGAATGCCTTTTTTGTTGTGAAACAGTGAACTGTTTCTGAAACCCTGCATAAAGGGCTGAGTAATTCACTGCAGTTGCCAGGAAGTCTGAGCCACTTGTGAGCTAACAATAGTTAACTTTATCTGCCGGCCCAAGCCCCCCTTCCAGCTGTAGGTCCTGAATTCTAATAAGGGCTTTACTCATGCCTCTGAGGTTATGGTAATATTTTATACATCTTTTTTCATTAAGACACAGTCATAGCTACTGTTGAGGCACCGGAGGCAAGTGCTGTCAAATGACATGGGGTGGGGGGAAAAGGAGGGAAAAGAGAGAAAATAGCTTTTTATATCAGGCGAGCAGTTTGGTCATTTAATACTAGAAATATAAACTTTGTTTGGGCAAAACCAGAGATCATAATTTTTAAAAATTCACATTGCAAACCCCAGAGACAAGCAAGACCTTAAGATTGTTTTCTAGCTGTGAAATAACCTGAGCTTTTCATAATTTGGGGTTGCTGATTTTATTTTTTGCTCTCCTTCTTCTCTGTCCCTGCACTGCGGGAATGATGGTGACAAGCGAGTGAATCATGAAGGAAATAGATGAATTTGTTTGGGTTTCCCTTTTAATCCAGATTTGGATGTTGATGTGCAGAAAAATTCTTCACAGTGACAGCACAGCTGTGTATAAGCAGTGACACAAAACAGTGATTCATGCAGTGGTTCTGCAATGCCGATAACGACAGTGTGTGTTTGAAAGATGGGGATCATCAGTTTTTTTTCTTCACCTTCTGAACTAGTTGCTTTCTTGGGAGCTGAAAAAATCACGTGTAAGAGGAGGTCTAAATTGTCCCTTTGGCCTCCAGTGTTTTGAAAAGAAAAAAGAATTGCTTATTCTTCACTTTTAAGCAAACGATCACTCAGAATTAAATTTATTTCAGGGCATCACTGTGACCATTCCTGATCAAGGTAAAAGACAGCACAGCTTGAGCAGCACTTCCATGGCTTTGGTGTGTATGCCTTACTTGCTGTGCTTTGAGAAACAGCATTAGAAACACCTGGATGGAAATAAAAGCACATATTTCAAAGTCCCACTCAATACTTTATTAATGTTTATAAAAAGTGATTGAAAGATGCATACAGGTTTTGTAAAACTAAACCACAGAAATGCTCCTGATGTATTCCCCTATCACAGCAATACTTTTTCTTCATCTGCACTCCTGACACCAGCTGATGGCAGTGGGAGCTGCATGTGTTGTGGATGAGGTCACTGCAGGGTCACTGCATAGTAAATAAGTTGCTTAGCTTTTTGGGTAAGTTCAAGTATTGAATCGCTTTCATATCTTCTCTCCAAGTGACCTTTACCAGAGAGGAATACCGTGCTCTGATGGAGTGACAGATTTGAACTGGCCCTTTACTTCTGAACTCCACTGTGGGTTTGTCTTGCCGAGAATGAAAAGCTGCTTTTGGCATGAGCCATGTGTTGTGTGTGCAGGCACATAGGTGCACAAACATCCACCCCTCCCCAAAAACTCTCTTTTTCCCTAATCCAGATGAACTGTGAGAGAAGTCAGGTATCAGAACTAAGAGAGCCCACAGGTAGCAGGCAGAAGGGAGAGTGGGGTTGCAGGAGAGACATTTTACAAAAGACTTTTATTAATAGTGAACTAACTATAAAGTCATCAAAGGTATCCCTGTGGCCCTGACTGAAAGCTCTGATCTACTGGTAGTGTGGCTTTCTCTCAGCATGGGCTGCTTCTGCTCTTGAGCTGAAACATGTGAGCTGAAGCTGACTGTGTTGCATTTTGATAATCCATTTAAATAAAATTAATCTATTTGCTAATCCTTTGCAGGGAGGGAGTATAAATTAAAGGGACTAAGATCATATGATGGAGAGAAAAGGAATCCAGCTTTCTAATTTACAGTGACCTTCAGGATTCACCGTAAACCTTTGCCATCCGCAAATGAACACTTCATCTCATTCCAGAGATAAGTTTTGAAGTACAAAAAATCTGTCCACTTTTTTTTCATGCCCAAATGCAAAACAAGCACTTTTGAAAGTCATGACCTGTGATCTGGACTTAAAATTTGTCTCTTTAGATATTATTTTGTCAGATACGTCTGTATGATGCAATCCCTCTCCAATCATCTCCTCCCTTTCAGAGCAATGTAAATACTTCAAGCAAACACATACCTCAACTAGATGCAATATGATTTAATTCTCTCACTTCACTGGGCTATCTACCCACCAAAAAGTTCAATTTTGAAGAATCACCATCCAATCTGGGTGTAATAGAATGTCAAAAAGTGCCCAAACAAACCCTGAAAAAAATACAGTAACACTCCTTTATTTCAAAATTATAGGCATGATTCCTTCTAGAAAAAGATGGTGACTGAGAATTCTATTTTTTTTTTTTTTATTTTTTGATAACTGGGTCAAATATTTTAGACCCTGTGTTGTGAAATCTCAAAACTGTGGAGGTATCTGGGATGGAATGTCTTCAGGCTTTTCCATTTTACTTGTGCTTTCAAGTTCCATAAATCAATCTCTTTCAATTCAGTGCCATACTTGGCCCTTTTTGGCTCCTAATGCTTTGTCCCTTGCTTTCAGTGACTTCTTTTTTTTCCTGTTTCTAAGCCTGGTCTCTCTTTCCTTCTGTTCTGACAGACCTTTCTCTCACTCTCAGAGTTTTCATTATTTAGCAGGATTCTTTATCCTCTTCTGCCACCTGGACTGTGTCTCACTTGTTCTTACTCACTTCCACTTCAAAGGCTTCTTTGTTTCTTAGCCTTTCCTTCTGGACTTGGCTTTCTGTTTTATTAGAAAGTTCTGACTCAGAAAGCCTCAGCATGCTGGGAAGGATCATCTTAGCTCCTTGTAAGGGTGTTCTACAGCCCTAGAACATCTCAGAGTTACCTTGGAATCCAAAGCTCCAGGGAGAACAAATAGCTAACAGCTCACTTAGAGCTCTGCACTCCTGGCAGTCTCTGTCCTGGGAGCAGAGAGGTTACAGGTTTGTCTTTCCATGAGCCTCCTGCGTGACAAGATCTGACAGCTCTCCACCCATCTGTGGCTTAGGGACAGCATGGGATCCCAGAAGCTGAGCTGTAAGAAGAGACTAACTTTTCTGTCACCGCTGTTCCATCTGACTTCAATGGTTCCCATGGCTTGTGTACATCTGGCTTAAGAGAAATGGACTCTGAGCCAGAAATGGCAGGAGACCCTTAGCTGTAGTACTTGACACTGAGAGCCACAACATTCCTCCTCACTCTTCCTCATATAAGGACCAAGGAAAAGCAAGTCATGAAAGCTATAAGAGAGTTTTATACATGAATAAAGGAATGTTTCACCCTGTGACTGTTCTTAGCTAGAACCCCTCTTACAAGGAAAGTTGAGGCAGGAGGAAAGGCTTTTCCTCTTTTTATATCCCTAGAGAGTAAATATTCTAAGATAAACTGCACAAGAGACAGTAAAGCCAGTGAAAATCTCGATAATATCCAGTATTAGCATACCAAAGTCACCGGCATGAACCCAGCATGCAGAGTTTGCCTGTTCATTAGCTGGATTGCTCTGTTTTGATGGGGCACTGGTTTAGCACTGATGTAACACCTTCACAGTCAAACACTGTGAGCCTGGTTTGAAAGACTGTAAGCATTTCCTTCAGGTGGCCAGGCAAGCAAAGCAAAATGAAAGCTGCTGGTGGGTGACAGGAATAAAAATACAGGATAAGAGAGTGCGATATTTCTCAGAGCCGCACTGGGAACGCTGCAGGAATCCTAAAGAACACATCCAAGCTGAAAGGAAAGAGGAAGAATTTTTGTCTGGACGTGGTGCAAACAATTACTGTGCAAGCACCCAAAACAGGCCTGCCTCTTATGTTTTGATTTTTTTTTTAATGGTTCAGGGAAGAGATTTGGCCACTCTGTTTTCTAGTTTTTAATGCTCTGTCTGTGTAACAAAACCAGAAAAACTTGATGGAAAACATCACTTAGGAATTGAGCCATTGGTCCTTCATTCAGAAACCTGATGTTTGTCCAGCTGTTCTCTCAATTCATCTTTGCCAGTGAAGTTTAATTTCAACTGCATGTGTTATCTTTTCTGAAGCTGGAAATATTAATCACTAAATCTGATTGGTCTCACTGCTGCTTACCCCAGGGCAGCCTTTTTAGCTTATGAAAACTAGTGTCAGTTGACATTGTCATACACATGGCTTGATGACTAAGAGTTGAAGATAGACTATTTCCATTTTAACTAGACAATAAAGCAGAGAAGCTGATAAACGCTGAGGTAGGGCAGATTTTAGCAGGAAAATTTTATGAAATGAAGTTTCTCATTGGTGTCATACCCACCCTGTCACTGGAAATGGAGCTGCCTATGCTTATCCTTTTAATATTTTTATTAAGAGATGTCATCAAAAGACGAGAGAAGACTGTGCAGCCAGCTGAGAAAATTAAGGGGGAAAGGCTCATTGTTATATAAATGTCCTTTCCTTCCACTTTTGCAGAGCTGCTCTTGATCCTTTCAAAGCAGTCTCCCTTCAAGAAAAGAAGATGCTGTTAGCTGAAATCATACAAAGAAGAAATTACAACACTTAGTCTTTCATGTTAATATTTTAGTCCATTAATGCTATTATTACTTATATAGCACAAACTGAATGCTAGAGGCATTTCAGATAGCAAACTCCCTGTCCCAGTGTACAGTGTACAGGTGATACATGCAAGAGGATGTGTGAGTTGGCAGCTAATTAGGTGCTGGTGTGTACCTGAGGAGATGGCACTGGGCTCCTAGCTCTGCAGCACAGGGGTAAGCCAGACTAAACAAGCTTTTTATTGAAAGTTTCTCTGCTCTCAGCTTTAAGGTATGAGGCCTGATCTCTTCTTGGTGCATTACTTTTCCTGCTGGTAGAAGAGAAGCTACTATGCTTTGTTGCTGTGTCTTTGGGTTTCAGAAGGTGTCATGAAAAGTAACTTCCCGTGTCGATAAGGACTACTTAGCATATTGGGACATGCTCTCATTAAAGGCTACAGCATGATACCTCAATAAATGCATTTCTTTCTCTGCCAGAACATCTTTTGATTTTCTGTACTCGGCTCTACAAACAAGCACTGAAATTTTACTTGTATTTTTAATGAGTTTTCTCTATGCTTCCTTTTAAATTTTTTTTTGGAAGGATGAATATTTTAAAATTAAAAGAAAAGGGAAGGGGCAAGCCAAGTACAAGGGCAAGGCTTACAATGCTTAGAATGAAGTTTAATGTAATTTCCTCCATTTTCTCCCTCATGTGCTTCCTTGGAGAGAAGTTTGAATGGAAAATCAGGCCGAGTTGATTCTTGATCTCTCTGGTTACCATTGTAGAGGAAAATTCATTCACCTAATTGCCTAAGGAATTGCCTAAGCAGGTAATATCTTCTGCTCTCAATAGATAGGATTTTCTAAACTTATGCACTCACCTGTCTTCTAAAAATATCTCTGAAAACTGGAGATTAATAGCTGACCTTGTCCAGTGAGTCTTCACAATTTTGCATGGGAAGACTGAGGTTAAGCACCTCCACAGGGTTACTGCCATGCATTCACACTTCAGACAGACCCAGTTCAACAGAAGCAGCAGGTTAAAAACAGGGCAGAAAGGGAGAAGTAACTGTGTTTCTTCTGAGTCTTCCCACCTGCTCCAGGCATTGGATGTGCCAAAACAGAGGTGACAAAAGAGCAGCAGGAATGGACTCCTTTGCTTTTTGAGGAGGATCAGGGCTGGTCCTGATGAACTGGAAAGAGCCTTTCTAAGTGCCCTGGGACATCCTGTGGGTCCACAGACAGCAAAATACTAAATAGGGATGTGTTCAATTTTGAGTTTCACGCAGCCCTTTCTGAAGTTGAATCCCTGCCCACAATGACATTGTGCTATAAACTCTGACATTAAACACCCTGAGACCCAAGGTCCTCTGTAGGGACAACTGTGGGCAGTCATCTCTCACTCCTAAGCCAGTTCCCTTGGGATAAGTTGCTGGCATATTGGGGAATGTGGGCTGGGTGGTCAGTGGCCTTGAACACACCACCTCTATACAGATCTAGGAGATACAGATAAACAGTTCCTGTGCTTAAACTGAACATCTCTGAAGCTTTTGGATATATAGTGTAATTCAGGGTTTGGTTTCACAAAAACAAAAAAACAAACATGCTTCATTTGGGTCACCTGCCTATGGCTGAACCATATAATAGTTTTGTCCCAGTATCTCTGACTGCAAACTAATCTTCCTTTATACACAGGTTAATGTCTGTGTGTGCACACAGGCATGGGCAGAGAAGCCTCTGGGGAAGATGAGCAGTCAAGTGGGGAATTCTGCATGTTGGGAGCCCACACAGAGCCCAGCTGATGAATAAATAAAGGAGTGCTGGCTTCTGACTGTGCCAGTTTCTTGACCTTTGGGATCATTAACGACTTCTCTCTTCCACTGGAAAAAAAAAAAAAAAAAAAAAAAAGCCAGCAGTTCCTGTATTTTTCTGAGACACAAGCAAAGCATTTAGCACCACAAATAAGCTCATAATTTGACAGGCAAAATGCCCAGAAAAGTGAAAGCAGATTTCTCCCTCCAAGTCCCTGAATATCTTAGTGATCCTTTACTTGGTTTTCAAAAGCTGTTTCCTTTTTGTTTAATCACAGGTTTGGGTCAAGCCACTCTTCAAAATATCATGCCCTGTCCATGTGCATTTTCTTAACCTTAAGTATGTTCACAGTTTCCTGCTTTGCCAGCAAAAACAGACACCACACAGAAATGCCTACACATGTCCAGAGCAGTTGCTGAGTAGCTCTCATTTTTAATTTACCTACCATCCATCCATGTGTTTTTTTTTGCTTATGTGCAAAGCCAGCATTCACAAAGTTGGCATAACAAGTATTCAAGAAGCTGTATTTGCTGTGAAACTCAGAAAAGGGAATTAGCTACAGTATGTGAACAATACCTTTATAAAGAGCTGAGGCCACGGCCAGGCAGAATGTTCAAGCTTCTTGAAAATGAAGTAATGCTGTTTCTTTCCCAAGAAACTTCCAGCCAGGGAGCCCAGTGGATTTTCAAAAGGGCTGAGGAAGCAGGTGATACTCCAAGGTTGGGTCTGCCTTCCTCAGGCTCCTTGTAGGAGATAAGCCTTTGGGTGCTCTCTTGGAACTGCTCTAAGAGGATTATTGTCCATCCCTAGCCTCTCTGAAGGACCAGACTTTCCTGTCCCACCCAACCATCCAGACCTGGATAAACATGATGCTTCAGCACACTGGGTTTCCCAGGGCTCACATTATCTGGGGAGGTGGTTCAGGAAAGACAGGAACAGAGCATGGGGCTCTGCTGCCTTGCTGTGTGACTGCTGCTGCATCAGAGAAAGGTCATTGTTGCATTTGCATCAAGTCACAATAAATGAAATTCTGACTAAGTATAGGGAAAAGAAGATCAATGTGAGAGTGGTTCAGCACTGAAGCAAGTGCTCACCACAAAAGGTTGTGCACTTTCCATTCTTGGACAGCCAAAATTCAACTGGGCAGGCCTTGGCAACCTGCTTTAAGTTTACATTTAGCCATGCTTGAGTGGGGTTTGGACTGGAGACCTCTAAGCCCCATTCAGTTTAACGGTGCCCTGATTCTATGAGAGGAGGACAAGATGAGCCTCCTCTTTCCACCACTCTCCTCTCCTTCCCTCCAATCTCCTCTCCCCACCCCTCCCCCCTTTATTCCCTTCCTTATACATTTTTAGATTAGCATTTGACTGCTTTTCTGCTAGAAAGTTTTGAAGGCAACTTTTACTTTGAAGGAGTGATGACTCCACATACAAACCTGATTCTGAGGAGTAGCCCACATCCAAGTGGCAATTTTATGCAAAGTTTTCAATATTAAATTACTTCCTGAAGACCATGCAGTACATTGGCAGCAGAATGTGACTCTCTGGCCTGGTAGTCTGAGCACTAATGGTTTGTAGCCAGAGGATTCACCCCTCCTTCTGTCCCTCTGAGGAAAGGAGAATGGCATTTCTATGGGCAGCTTCCATGAGTAGCCTGTCACCATGGTGAAATGCAGTTGTGATTATCCTATGTAAACCCTCTGAAATCCACGTGTAAAGTGGCAAAAAAATTACCTTAAAAGTAACCCCTATCAATCACATTAAAGGGAGAATAATGGCATGTTTAATTTTGTTTAATACTCATCCAGGAAAGAACAGACTCCAGCCTTTCCCATTAATGTTTAATAAAAACTTTTTTTATTTTCTTAAATAAAGATTTTAATGTCCCACTTACACCTACTTCTTGGATTCCAGATGAACTCATCTTCTTTGTTATCAGCTTTTGGGAAGAATTTTTTTTTTAAGCTGTTTTTTCCTTCTCTTCTTCTTGCCAGTAAATTCTAGAGAAGTTTCCAGGCTCCAGGAGGAAGGCATCGCTGCAGTCGGGATAGCTGTGAGGGTGAGCTGTGAGCAGAGGCGGAGCTGTTCGCCCTGCATCCCTCGGGAGCCCCGCGAGTTTCCGGCAGAAGACGGGCAGCGCCGCGCATCATTCATTCGTTAATTAACTGCACCGTAATGAGATGCACGGCTGAGGTGGCTGCTGCAGGAGGGCTTTAGGGAGTAAATACAAAGCCAAAGTCTCATGAACGGGGCACTGCCCTGCGGCGATGCCCGTGTGCTTTCCGTGCCCCGACTTGTGACAGGCGCATCCCAAAGATCCCAAAGGGCAGACAGGGAGGAGCGGCGAGGCTGCGGCTGCCCCCGAGCGCTGCCCGGCGGCGACACCGCCCGGAGCTCGTCCGCTTCCCTGCTTCCCCAAAAAGATGTTCTTGAAATGAGGGAAAGCGCCTCATGATGGGATTCCGAGCGTAGAAGGGAGAATGGACAGGAGATTTATTTTTTTTTTTATTAGTGGTGATTTTTGTATCGCAGAATTTGCAAGTGTCTTCTTGCTGCTTTGGATTTTCATTTTCTCTCTTCCTTGAAGCTGTGAAATTTCCTGAATTGTGAAAAACACAGGTCCGTACTCAGATTTTCAGGTCAGCAAGAAATCTGTGATTGTCTAAGATGAAATCGCTGTGACTTTTCCCGGGATTAGTTTGTGATATGCCAATTTCAGGGAATGCATCACATGCACTTTTGAAGCTGAAAGATGAAGTCAAGGGAATAGCTCCGGATTTGCCTGTGGGTAACAGTGGCTTATTTGGCCAAAAGCCTGTCATAAGGGAAACCACAACTGATTTCTGAAGTTGATTGTATTATTCTGTCACACAGAAAGGGGAAACTACAGACCCACTTCTCTTTATCGGGATGTGGGACAGGGAGAAGAGAGGACCTGATGGCAGGCAACCATGTATGATTATCTCTAATCATAAATTTTCCTCACTGGAAGTCACTAAAAGGCCTTGCCTACAGGATGATGTTCATACACCTATTTTTTCTTGCTGTAAGCAACAAAACATTTTATGAACAGAGTAGGGAATATGGATTGCCACATCAGGACTCCAGATTACTTCAATCCTTACGGTAAAGCACTGCAAGTCTGGGTTTGAGAGGTAGCTGGAATCAGGCTGCAGGGTCTTGATACAGCAAACAAATCTCTGTGAAAATGGAGACACCTTCCTTGTGACAGGAGTGCCACTGCCTACACAGCTATTGGCAGTTTGCAAAGGCTGTGTAATCGGTCATGGGGATAAAGGACAGAAATATTCCTAGATGCAGCACTTTCCTGCTGATTTCAGGATCATCCTACAAAGTAATATGACCAGCCTTGCTAATTCAGCCCTTTCATGTTCCCTTCTTCTTGAGAACTCGCCTTTCTTCAAAAAAGAACAGTATCTGTCAAGGACAACTAATCCCTACTGCTTGCTCTCAGGGGGTCCTTTCATGTGGCAAGAAAAGACCACAGCTCAGCTGAGTGAAAGTGGGCTGATGTTCTAATTTTCTTCTTCTACTCTCTTTTTGTTTTGCAATCTATTTAGGATTGGAACTATACTTAGGAGTTGTAATTCTCCTGAAGTGGAGATTCTGTCAAAAAAGTCCCCAAAATGTCATGACAAGGAACAATCTTTAAAAGTTTGATCTAGTTTTAGTTCTAGTTTCATCAGTCTTTAATGAAATCATGCTAAAAAAAAAACAAAAAAAAAAAAAAACAAAAAACAAAACAAAACAAAAAAACCCAAAAATTTGCTTTGTTTTGATATTTACCAAATGAAACTTCTGGACCTTTTTTTGTCAAAATGGCATTTTCAATTTCAAAAGCTACCCAAACTAGAAAGAAACAAAATTTAACAGGAGAACTAAACACCTAGAGAATGAGGCATACATTTCATTTTGGGTTGAATAGATTAGTCTGAAGTACCCCATCAAGGAACTCAAAATAATCTACTGTAATCAGAATGGCATTTTCCTGATTTGTCAACAGGACAAAAATAATCAAAATATCTCTTATACACCTCATCTTTAAGCTGAGGACAAAATAAACTTTTTTAAATTTGATTTGCAGCAGCAGCAGGACATGGCAACATAGCAAAAGAGTTGCCTAAGATGCTTCTAATTTCTGTGGTGAGTGGGAGCAGGTCAGTTGCAAAAACAAAACAGCTTACCCAGCCCCATAGCCTTTGGGGATGTGAGAACTATAGACTCAGATAGTAAAGTGAACAGTAAAAAAAATTAGTCTAGAACTAAATTTCTGAGCCAAGAGGCACTACCTACAGCCACCAAATCTTCTAAGATCTGTTGTCTTCTTCCAGCAAAACACAGCCCTAAGAACTTTAATTTTCTTGCTGAAATCCTGTGTTACTGACCTGGTCGCCTCAGATTCCTTGGAGCTCTTACTACATGCTCCTCAGTGCTGTGACTGCTGCCCATGTGTAATGAGCCTGGGGGCTAAAAATACCCATTACAAATGCTACTGCATAGCAGGAGCATTTTTTTCTCTGTATGAAATCCCTCCATGTGGATTGTGTTTCCATCCCACCTCAACTAGCACATGCCATCTGGGATTAACTGGCCCATGGAACTCAGTCCTGCCGGGACCAGTTCAAGCTCAATTCTGCCCACACTCCAGAGCTCCCTTTGAGGGCATTTGTGAGGCTCAGACATGCCCTTCTCAGATGCCTCTTCTGGGGATTGTTCCTCACAGGAGTCAGCATCTCTTTTACGTCCCCTCTTCAGGCATAGTCCAGAATTGGCAAGAGGTGGCCATCAGTGTCCCTCTCCCCAGTCCCCATAGTGACTTCCTCTTCAGGATCCCTGGCATTTGAGCTCTGCTGTGGTTCCCCTGCTTAGTGCTGCCTCACACACTTTTATATGAGGACTTTTCTCCTTCTTTTCTTTGAAGCCTTTCACATCTTTGGAGGGATGGGGAGGGGATTTGCTGAGGCCTCTGCCAGAAGTATGTAGATAGAACAGGGGACAAGTGTGTAGGAAACTTAACTCTGTGTAGATTATTCCATCCAGACACTTTGCCATTTCAGACACCTTGTCACACTTTGTCACTCCCTACCCTGTAAATCTAGTGCAGTCTTGCCAGCATGAGTACAGGTTCCTTTTTTATGTGTGTGAGGTCAACATTTGTAATGTAATCTGTCCTTGCCATTGTGTGTGTGTGTGTGTGTGTGAATATAAATGTATAAAAGTAGCCATATAGATGCCTCTAAACTAATTAAATTCAGCAACTCTGTGAAATTAGGAACATACATATCACGGTAGGAGCTTGGAAAAAAAAACGATGCAAGGCTTAGCTCTTTCAGGCTATCCTTTTTTTTTGTTGCTACAGTTTCTGCAAACAGGGTGGCAGGAGGGACTGGGTGACATGAAGCTTGTGATGAGGTATGGGCCCTTCAGCCTTGGCAGCCTTGGCTGAGGTGTGACTCCATCCAGCAGTGCCTGCAAGTTTCTCCTGTCAAGAGCAGTTTGTTATTTGTTATTTCTTCAGGACAGAGACCCCTCCCAAACTGTCAGACCCTTCATTCTGAGCTGAGGCTCCGTTTAGAAAAAAGTTTGTGAATAGAGTATGGGAAAGATGGTATTTCTTTCTTTCTTGTAATTCAGGGCCAAGGTAAACCGGCACCAAGGGCAGAGCTGCACTTCCCCTGCCCTGAACAACGAGGATATATTTGGATATATTTGCAGCATGTTTCATGGACACTATCACTGGGTGTATAAAAGAGCAGTTTATTATAGCAAAAGCTCTGCAGCTAGCATGGTGCCCACAGTGAACTCACAAGGATGGCTGGATTATTAAGGGATGTAAAAAGAGCCTTTTAGAAGTGTCACTCCTACACACTAGGGTACAGCAGGAGGCGCACAGCGGCGGTCTCTGTGTCTCTCACAGCAGGGACTGTTGGCACAATGGCTCCTGTTTTTGCTGCCTGTTCAGTATTATTTGTTTTATGTTGATACTGTCAATGCACTTAAAGAGATTATATATTTTTCCCATGGCATAAACAAAATGACTTGCATTTTGCAAGGAGAGTAATGGTAATGAGAACTGAGGCTTCAAGGGGAAATGATAGTAAGGCTGACAGCAAGGAGAAATAAATCTTGTACGTTCAACTTAGTCTGAGCTGTCATTTCCTTAAATAAATTAATAAAGTCAAGTCCCCACATTCTTACCTTATGAGGATGGGGAGAAGAGGGAATGAGCTGTGACCTTGAAGCAGGAAGTGTTTTTAGCTGGTGATCTCTTACCATTAGCTCGAATCAAGCTTCAAGCAAGACCTGAGTTTGGTGGTTCTCCTCAGGCCGATGTCAAACCTTTGCCTTTCCCCTTCCATCTATTACCATGCAGCAGCCCAGAGCTAGACATGATTACAGAGACAGAGGATGATGTAAGGACTCTTCTGAAGACAGCTGGGTTTAACAGGTCACTTCAGAAACATCTCTTGCCGTTATCCCCTACCTGCTGTCACCCCTCCCAGCCCCTGCTGAAATGTGCAGCCATGAGCTAGACTGAAATGGGAAGGGGGAGTTATGCTATTAATAACTCTAAATCAAGGTGCTTTGCAATCCTTTGCTCCCAGCGGACAACATATTCTATGTTGCAGCCATTTGTTGGTTTGTTTTTTTTTCCCCCACCCAAGTACAGAACAGTGGCAGCTGAGCCGCTGTATGAGAATAGCATTAAAATGTGTAATGCACCATAAATAAACAGAAATAGACAGCCAGGAAGCTGTGGTAATCACTGCTTTGATGTAGCATGAATTATGATGTGTGTATATATGTGAGCGAGTGTGCGGGGGTGGGGTTTCAGGGTTTCATGTTTCTGGCTGCGCTTGTTTTGACGCAGCTGCTGCTGCTCTGGGAAGAGAGTGAACCCAGCCTGTCATTTACCTATTCCACCTTCGCACTGACAACTGTGCATGTCCCTTGACTAATAAGAAAAGGATCTCATCCTCCACTGCCTGTGCTCTTGGAGTCCCTCCCTGCCTCCTCCCTGTCCCCTTCGCTCCGGTAGCAAGGCAGAAGGGGTAATCCTTGGTTGTCTCCCAGGACTGGGTCACTCCTCCTGCAACCTAGAGAGGATCCTCTTACATCCTGGGCTTCAACATCACCTTCAAGGAGTAGCTGATTTATGTTTCTTAGGTCTACATTAGACTGTTGGTGGATTTTTTTTCCTTGCTGATTTCCTGCTGCCACTGGGATAGTGAAAAAGGCAATGGTTGTGTTAGCACAGACAGGTGAGGTTATTAACGACTCGGTGTCATGCTTCCCTCAAGACACCGAATTAAAAAAGGTGGCTGTTGCAGCCTAGTGCTCTGAGATCAGTAAGATACACACACAGTAGGTGGAAAGAGAAGAAAGCTAGCAGAAAAAAACGTAGCACGGGTGTTTCCTTGTTGATTATCTCCTATCAGCTTCCCAGGGACTCCTTTAGCTGGCACAGCAAGCTGCTTGTTTGGAATTATTTCCTGCCCATCCCTGCTACAGCAGCAAGACAGCTTATTAAAACAGCCTTGTGCTTCTTTTTTTTTTTTTTTTTTTTTTTTTTTTTGTGCGCTTTGCATTAATTTTTTACCTGCAGCCAATAGCCTCCCTCTGAAAAACTTGTTTGGTCTGAATAGCCACAAATGAGTCTAACAGTGCTTAAGTGCTGCTCGGGTTCAATGAATTCTCTGACCTTATGATAATTTAGGTGTCACAGGGCACCAATAAATGCCAAAAACTGTCCGCCGGTTTGTAACTAGCTGCACGACCACGGCCGATCTCCGCGGTGCCCAGCCAGCCTGCGAGGCCACTTAATGAGCCTCGAGCAGCGCAGTCCCACCGGCCCCGCGTCCCTCCGCGCCCTCTCGCGGCTCCCGCACGGAGCGAGCCCGCTGTCCGCCCTGCGAGCATCCTGTCCTGTGAGCATCCCGTCCTGTGAGCATCCCGTCCTGTGAGCATTCCTCCCTGAGAGCATCCCGTCCTGTGCGCATCCCGTCCTGTGAG
>JAHLSL010000012.1:4592373-4650081 GCA_025920805.1 Petroica traversi
ATTCCTCCCTGAGAGCATCCCGTCCTGTGCGCATCCCGTCCTGTGAGCATCCTGCCCTGTGAGCATCCTGCCCTGCGAGCATCCCGTCCTGTGCGCATCCTGCCCTGCGAGCATCCCGTCCTGTGCGCATCCCGTCCTGTGAGCATCTCGTTCTGCGAGCATCCCGTCCTGAGAGCATCCCGTCCTGGGAGCATCCCGTCTTGCGAGCATCCCGCCCTGGGAACATCCCGCCCTGCGAGCACCCTCCCGGCCTAGCTCCGGCCGCTGGGCTCCGCCCTGCACTCAAAACATCTGACGAAAGTTTCGTTCTTCTCACACGGGAAGTGCCATTTCCCAGATGGAAAGCGTAGGCCTTGGCTCTGCTGAAATGCAGTTGTCTCGAGTGGAGAAAAGGTTTAAAAAGCCAGAAAACTGGGAGCACTTAAATACCTAAATATTTTCAGCAGAGTCAGTCAAGTCTGACCAGCTTAGATAGTTCTAATGAACTGCTGAGCATGGGCAAAATTTTCTTGCAACAGTGCTATACTGACATAACCAAAGACTGTGCAGAAATTATCTGAATGAAGGTGTGGTTTATAGCTAGACAGTTTCAATGGGAATGTGGTGTCTAAATACCTCTGAGCATCCAGAGGTGCATTTTTCTCATTGTTATCATCTAATACTGTTACACTTGATTTTATTATCATTTTTGTAAAGAGTAAAGGTTGTATATTGATGTCTTGCTACGTATAAGGTCTGCAATACATAAAAGCAAGAGGCAGCCCTGCAATTTTTCTCCGAGGAATAAAGGTGCACCTTGGTGGAGCTGAGTTAATGCTTAACTAATCTCTCCCTGACTCAGCAAGGAACTGAGGGATGTGCTTAACTTTATTCGCAAACTTTAAGAAGTTTGTGAAACAGATGAAGCCTTGTTGCTCTGTGGCATAGCTGCACACTAATGGATGCATTAAAAAATGCTGTCACAGCGTACCTATATTGCCACACATGGTAATTAGTCAAATTGCAAGACAATTATCATTCCAATGCTGAGATTGCTGACTTGCACTTGCTTCACAAATGCTGGAAACACCTTCCTTGTTCAGAACTAGCAGGCCTAATTCTGTATTATGTTGTAGCTCCATTGCCCTCTAGCAACACAAAAAGCCTGAAGAGGCTAGAAATAGCCTCTGGAGAGCAATCTCTGACATAAGATGTTCATCCCAGCCCATCTGTTGGCATACCACAGCTCCTCAACACTAGCTCACTCCAACTGTCTCACAAACCTCTGCCTGGGGCCCTTGTTGGGAAGGGGCCATGTGTTTGACATGTACAAGCAGAGAGCACTGCCTAGCAGTAGCTCAAAAGCAGCTTATGGTCCTAGGGGCTAAATTAAACTCAGTTCAGGAGACAATAACAATTCATGAAGCGCCCCTTCCCTCACTCCCATTTGCCAAATAGCATCTCCTCCTCCCCTTCTGTTCACTGGCTGTGCCCCAGGAGGTCCTTGCTAGCCCTTCCTCCTGCAGGGAGGTTGAGTCGGAGCAGGGGGATGGTGCAGGGCAAGGCAAGGAGCCAGTGATGGTGTATTTTGGAGATGGTGGTAAGCAGGAGAGGAAAGGGAAAAGCAGCCTGTGTCTCTGTGCACAGTGTGACAGGACGAATCCTGGGAAGCCCAAGGTGAGCCAGCCCCTGTTTCTAAAGACAGCACAGTAAAGCAGAATATGTCTGCCTTCATTCCAGTGTGCCAGCTCACTGTGAATATGCAGAGGATGTTGGGCAAGAGGTAGGACTCCTTGCATTTTAGAGTCCTTAGTTACTCCCTGCCTTTTGTTTGGGACAGAAAAGCGCTCTTATCTAGTCTTTCAAGTTGCCTGTGGCTTTGTCCTCCAGTGGGAGTGGAGCTGTTGGTTCTCTCCCACTGTGGGGCCCTGGACTTTCCAGCACTGTCACTGAAATGCAGAGCAGAAGGTTGCCACTTTCACCTGCCAAGCACCAATAGTTTACACATTGAGTGTCCACTTCTTCTCTTCCTACATTTGGGTGCTGCTCTCAGCACAGACCCTATTTCTGTTATGCACAACATTTTCAAAACAAAAATTATATAAGCATGAGAAATAGCCACTGCCCTTGATTTTAGATTGCTTTTCACTTGCTGTAAAGATAGGACTTGATAAACTAACAATACAAAATTGCTTCTCCTAAGTCATATCTCTTTTTTTTTATTAGCTTTACAGGCTCAAACCACCCAAGAAGAACACGAGGGTTTTTAATGCTCTTTCTTGATCAGAGGAAGAGATGAACATAGGGGGATTCTGCAGTGCAAGAGTTATTTGACAATGCAAGCCTGATATAACAAATTATTCTGCTAATTTCCGTAAGTATGTAAAGCATATGTAAACCAGCCCAAATGTCATTATATTCAGAATTCTTAGAGTTTTTAACTTCTTTTGCATTGCAGAAGAAAAATACATTTTTTTAAGTGAAAAATTACTGATGCTTCTGTTCTCACCAGCTGAAATTAATGGAAGGTTTGTCATTGTCTTAAATGAAGTGAGAATCACACCACTGCAGTTCTGCTTAGTGTCATAAAGTTGTCAAGCTGCCAGTTTCCTGTTGGCATGTTAATGGCTTTTTTAAATGATATTTAAAGCAGATAAATTATTTGTACAGTGATTTATTCTATTTTGCAATTAATTGCAGTCTTTGGAATATGTTTTATCTTACACAGCGGTTTTATTTTATATGGTGAGGCCATTATATTTCTGTTTTTTGTGGTATTTGAGAGCTTTATATTTGCCCAAAAGATATATGGCAGTTAATGACTGGATGCAAATTCAGTATTCTGCTTTCAGACAGTTTATGACTTTCAGTCAGTGTCTTTGCCGAGTAGAGGTTTACACTTTAAGGGTTTTTTTTTTAATCTTCTGACATATTATTGCTAGGATTTCAGATAAATCCAATATTTTTACACTCTGCATTTTTTGTTCTTATTTGCTGTGGGTTTGTTTGGTTTTTTTTTTCATTTTCAAGAAATAACTAGAATGAAATGTGTATATAAAACCACGATACATCATAAAACACATCACATTTGCTTGAAGATACTGCTAGCATGAAAATATTAGTAGTTATAAATCCATCTCCAAGAGAAATTACTATATTTCTCTGCATTCAACCAGCTGTTCGTTAAATTGAAAGATATTTTTTCTAAATTGTCTAAATTTTAAGGTCATGTATCTCCTTGTAATGATTCAGTCTTTGAAGGTGCATTCTTCCAGTTGTTAAACTAGCTCTCAACATAAAGTCTTTTCTACCCTTTATGTGCATGCAGATGAAATTTGTATTCACAGAGACAGCTAAACCAAGGCTTATTTTCTTTTCCACCTGAAAACCTACTCTCCCACCTTTTAGATGTTTCTGCTTTTGAGGTGTGAAAGCGCATAAGAATCACAGAAACTGAAAAAGCAGCCAAAACTGCAGATTTCTGGAATTTCTCTGTCCTTCATATTTTATAGTGCTCGTTGGGCTCCTGAATTTTATGGAAGCTTGGCCATTCTTACAATGAATACCGGAATCTAGGAAATCTAGAAAACATGAAGAATACGATGTGTTACCCCTGGAATAGCTGTTCATAATGTATGGAGAGGAACAGAGCATTACATTGTGGGGGAGCTCTACTAGATTTCCCAGGGGATGAATTGACTGACCTTACAATTATATCAATACCATTGGCATTGCAATCCTGTTCAAAGACTGCACTTGGCAAAGCGCTGTGCCTCTACCAAAACAAAGGCCGCTCAGCTGGTATAACTGAAAGTACTTATGCTGATGCAGGTGCCACAAATGCAAAACCACTCCTAGTTCTGGCTGTCAACAGCCTGTCTATAATCAATCTAGTGTCTGGGTTTTAATTCCTTAAACAATGTGGGAGTTTTTGTGGTGTTTTTGTAATAAATATTATTAAATGACAATTTATCCCCAGAAGTAAGATTAGCATTTATTCAGGAATGCTCTTTTATTTAGCAGTTTTTAAATGAACACATAAATTAATAGACAAGCTTGTTAAGAACTCTGAAATAAAATTAATTTGGTCATGTAAATTGTTACTCAGCAGGAATTTCAGGTCTGCAAAATAGCTGTAGTTTTACTTTCTGACAGTCACAGTGCCTTAAATAAGTAATTTCCACAAGTTCCATGAAACAGCTGATATACGTTTTTATTTTATGTTAATATTTTATATTATTCTGATGGTTACATTTGCTCTTCTTTCATAAAACAACTTCTCCCAGATACCAGACTCTTAGGAAAATTGGAAAGAAAAACAGAAAAAAAAAATCACTCAAAAGCACCCTCTCATCAGACCTGTATCATAGGGTTAAAATACAAAGATGTTAAAAAATCTTGTTAAAAAATTATTTTCTCCAAGCTTTGGCAGACAGAAATAGTAATTTCTTTATAATAAAACACGTTTAGCCATGTGACAGCAACTGATGTTTGAATGTTGTAACAAATGGATGATCTCTAAGTGATATAAATTAAAGGTCAGTCATTCAAATACCAGTTATTTTGTTTGACTCTCATAATTAGTGGCCATTACTACGTATTTCAGCTGACTGGTAAATGTTTATTTACTTTTGCATCAAGTCCCCAGAGCAGCACAAAACAGTGTCAACACACTGCTGTGTCTAGCAGCAGCAAACACCCACACTGAAATCAGAGGTGTCTTTGCAGCAAGGGCAGGGATACCTCTGCTGGGGTTAGCCTGGGAGCCACTAGCAGGGTGCTCTGCACATGGTCCTTAGTGCATAACAGCTGCCTCTGTGTGTACTCATCATTTCCAAGCAGATCTGTCCGACTCATCCTGAATTCCCAGTGCCACAGTGTGCTGCTGCCATTGCCTGAGCTAGATCCCTCAGTTCCAGTACAGGAATGTCTGTGCTGGCTGACGTTGTGACTCTTGCCTCCAAGAACATGCCCATGGAAACAGAGATGCACCTGCCCTTCCTTTGTAAAATGCTCACGCAAGATTCACAAAATTTGTGCAGTGGAGACCACTGATGAAAGAAGTTTTCTGTCAGTGGCAAGAGCAAACCATAGAAGCATGAACGCAAGTACAGGAGCTGCAGCCTCACCTGTGCCCTGAGGAGTGCAGTGACTTCCCCACTCAGTGGCTTACCCACTGACAACATGATTGTGCAGATTCTTTTTTGTGAAGATGCTTCAATAGCCTGAAATGAGACTGCTTGCATAGACGGTGGGATTTTCCTGATATACAAGAATTTTAGAAATTGAATGGGATCCAAAGTCAATGAGATAGACACAGTCATATGCCCTGTGGATGACATGGTGTGGACTCAACCATTGCTCTTGGCTGGGGGGAACTTTCTATGAGGATGGAAGGGCAAGGCATAGAAATAACTTGTTCTTCTGTAAAAATGATTATTTATTATTCATTGTTTTTATTTTATTTTATTACCAGTAGAATGTAAGGTGAAATAAACGATTCATAAAGCCCATCTTCCCTTATCTCTGCAATTCTTTCTTGGGCTCACTGGAGATATAATTTATGCTTGTTTCTCTGTTTACTGCAATTGCCCTTTATCAGAATTCAGGCTATACTTTGCTGGCTGATTCTGATAGCTGGAAGTAATGCAAAGAGGATGGTTTT
Source organism: Petroica traversi (assembly GCA_025920805.1). Lineage (NCBI taxonomy): Eukaryota > Metazoa > Chordata > Aves > Passeriformes > Petroicidae > Petroica > Petroica traversi. Next base: position 4,598,018 of record JAHLSL010000012.1, read on the forward strand.
ATAGTAGATTATTACAGGGAAAATAAAGATTTTCTATCGCTATGATGGTGTTTGCAAAGGGGATCTAAATTTTCTTTCAAACAATACTTCAACTGCTTAATCCTCTCACCTTTATGAATATTTATAAATACAAGAATCTGAGCTACCTTTCCTGTCCCCCCAAAATTGAAGGCATTGATAAGGCAACATGAAATAAAAAATCATTTCTGACTTGAGAATTTCTCCCCTTGTTAGAGAAGTAGATATGAAAATAACTTAAATAATAAGCTGAATCAACTCAACCTAATAATCTTCAATGTCAGGGTCATATCTGTGCCTGGTGCTAGAGGGAAGTATTTGATGGTGACAGACAAGCATTCTGTTTTCCTCTGGTCTTAAAAATCTGTGAAATCTCAGCTCTGAAAAAGTGCAGCACTTCTCTCTGAAACAGACAGAGCTACAGAAAAGCATGTCAGACCAAGTCCTTTCAGGGCACCTTGAAGGACCTCAGGGGAACTGTGGTAACACGGTGGTGGTTCAGTCAATGGGAGTACTGCTAATGTGGTACTTGCAGAGTTCAAAGTGGCCTTTGAAGGCAGCACAATGAGTAGCAGTCATGAGTATTTTGTGAAAATTTCCTTCTTCAACTGCTGCTGGCAGGAGTCCCATGGGTTGAGAACTGGTCTGGCTATGAAGCTTCAAGATAAGCAGCTGCCACTGAGCATGTTTGCACTTCCTTGCATCGGAATTGGTTGCTCTGAAAATTATGGAGATGCATCCAAAGCTCAGCCTCCCAGTCCTGATGAAGAGGGAAGTCAGTGTGGTGCAGGCAGATGTAACCAGCAACATGCTGGGGAGGAGAGGCTGGGTGGCTCCTGTCCCAGGCTCTGCACCAAGAGCAAGGGCCTCTGGACAGAAACAGTGCTGGCCACCTCCTTCCTTCTGGCGGGGCACCAATTTGCAGGCATTATCCCTGAGCAATAGGAGGTGAGCTAAGCCAGATGAAATTTGGCCAGTTCAGATGATAAAGCATTTTGCTTCTGCAGAGCTCATTATGAACCTCACAGCCCTTTCTGGACCTAGGAGATAAACAAGGGAATTCATTAAATGCATTGGCTTATTAAGAGTGATGGACTTACCTTCAAGATTTAGTCTACTTCATTTGTTGCTCATCACAGGTAATTGTAGATGATTAAGGATATGAGTGCTATCAATTTTCTAGATACTGGGTAAACACCACTGTCCTTGTGTCTTGTCCTAATTATATAGATTTGTAAGTTCTTATTTACAGTGACAATATTTTAATTTTTTTTTCCCCAACTGGGTTGTCAAAGACACAGGAAAGCAATTTTATTTCCAAGAAAAATTCCAACACAGCAAATTTAAAATCTTAGTCCACTTCCATTAGCAGAAAGGACTTGAGATACAAATCCAAGAGTCAACAAATAGCTAGTTGTTAGAGAAACTAACCAAAAACCCCAGAAGGAGGGGGAAAAAAATTCTCAGAACAGTGAATGAGTTCTGGGTCAACCTTTAAGTATTTACATCATCTGCGCAGGATCAAAAATATGAAAACAGTTAATGATGGTCATGTTAAAGCTACGAAAATGGAGAACAACATGAAAGTGAAGAGAAATAGTTAAAAGGACTGGGAAAAATAATTAAATGCTTAAAAGGCAGCATGTTTAAACAACAGAATAAAGAGGGCTATTAGAAGTAAAATACTCATTCATTTGAATGTGGAAATTCTGTCCAAACGAGGAAAATAAAAGACAAGTTAAACTCATCCTGTTGAACATAGAACTCTAATGAGGCAAACCAAAAAAAGATTTTGAAGAGCAACTTCCTACAGGCATAAAAGTGAGTAATAAGAAGTTTCTCAGAAACAGGAAGCCTTTTGGAAAGTCAATGGGCTGAGAGATGATTAAGGTGCAAATAGGATACTCCAGGAAGCAGCACTATGGTGAGAAAGCTAAATGAATTATTTGCATCAATGTTCTCTTCAGAAGAGGTCATGAAGGTTTCCACACCTGAGCCATTTTTTGCAGGTTCAAGCCTGAAGAGCACTCAGAAATCGAACTGTCAACAGAGGAGATTTTCAGAGCAATTCAATAAAATGAACAGCAGCAAATCTCAAGGACCAGGTAGCATTAAACCAAGCATTCTAAAGAAACTAAAATATGAGACTGCTAAACTACTAATTTCTGAAATCACTCTTGAAAGCAGAGAAATAGAGAGTAGCAAATGTGATGCTATTAAAAAAAAAAAAAAAGTTTAAGGAGCAGAACAAAAAAACTACTGACCAGTAAAATTGATTCTGTACCAGACAAATTGGTAAAGATCATAGAAAATAGAATTGGTAAACACGTAATTTTTTACAGAGCAAACATGCCTCACAAATCCATTATCATCCTTTGGAGGAGTTAATGAGAATCAGATTAAGGCCATGCTGCCTGATATACAGTGGACCTGGGGTTTTCACACACAGTGATTCGCATCCCCAAAGGTCCTTAAAGGAATTAAACAGCTGTGTGATAAAAAGGAGGTCCCCTCACGTGGTTTAATACATGACTAAAAGAAAGGAAACAAAGATTAAGGGTAAACTGCCATCCTTACAAAGTGGAGAAATGGGGTCCAATTGAATCCCACTGGACCCCTGCAGGGACCCATGCTGTTATGAATTAGATTTGACACAGGAATGGGGATTAAGCCAGGCTATGCTCCAACTTTCTAGCTTTCAACTGTTTTTCTTTGATCAGGAATACAATTTAATTTGAGAACAGACTGAACAGGTTGGTGCATAGGCCTTTATGACCAGGAGACCATTGCCAGGCTGGTGTTGCTGAGATATTGTGGGTTGGCAGGAAGGCTTGCAGAGAAAATAAGAAACTCTTTCTTTCTTAGGTTAGAAACTGCAGTAATGGCAGGCATCAGGGAATATGTTGTGCATATTGGACTTGACAGGGCTCGCAAATATTCCTCATGTGTCTGTCAAGCAAATTAAATGCTAATATTGACTCACCACCAGCAAAGATACTTGTTGATTGAGGCTGGGAGAAAAGAAATGGTTTGCCAATCATAGCCCAAGATGTCAGAATTATGATACTACAACAAGAAGCAACTTTTTGTCACTGAAACTTCAGATTTTCACAAATTGTTACACTTAAGCAGTTTTATTACTCTCTTGTATGAATTGAAGGTCCCTATATGTTAAATTTGGCTATCTGAGAAATCTAGGTAATTTTTTACTGCAGGTATGTGGAGATAACTGATTGTCAAAAGCTAAGCAGTCACAAGTAAAAATTATTTTCTCTGCTTTAATTAATGAGCCTTTTCAGACTCTCTGAATCCTTAGCCCATGAGAACCTTAGGGCAAAAACAACCTTTGTATTAGCAGGTTCACATCTGTGCTTTTTTATATATATATATTAAATAACTGCAACATTTCTCCTTTAGATATGTTATGGTCCCATTAAATGAGATGCTGTTTCAAAACTTATCTTTCAAATAAACTGCACTATAACTGTTGCATACAATGATCGTAACTCTGAACTACGAATCTATTCACAAAGTGCAGTGGTGATACTTAGGGTTATATTTCTAAGCCTTTTTCTTGCATAATGGCTGTTTTGGGGCATGCTAGTTAGTGTGGTTGTGTAATTTTTACTTCCAAGTAACATAACAGTCTAACAGCAAGTCTCTTGTGTAAGAAATACCTATATCTCACTTTCAGTGGAGCCATGAGTAAAGAACAGATAAATAAACCTTTCTGTGGATTGCTATAGCTTGCATACACATCCACTCCCATATCTTCATATGTACTGCACACCATGGGCAGTGGGGCAGAGTGCAGGGCGTTTGGCAGATATATGGCAGGTACTATGTATGTGCATTGTGTAACCTACTGGGGAAAACTCCTGTATAGGAAAATAGTGATTTACAGGCAGGAAATTAGTGACACTCCCAAGAAACCACAGCCCAGCACAACCCTGTCAAAACAGCTGTAAAAATCTACTTTCCCACTTTTACCATGATGGTGAAATTAGTGAAATTGAGGAATTTAATTAGATTGCCTGCTTGTGCTGTTTGGCACTGCCTCGTGTTTTGTGGAATAACAGGCTCTGCCATCAAGTTGCTCTGTGTTCTGGTTAGAACAAATCAGTTCACATCAATTGACGTGAACAGTGCAATGACAGGTTACACCATTGAAATGTGGAGTTAATGTGCAAGGCAATGCCAATCTGATCTGACAGTGGTTCATAGTGATGGTGAGCAGCTGCCAACAAGGACACGAGTGCATGGAGACAGAAAGCCCGGAACATCCAACAGATTCTTCTTTTACTTATCCTCCTTTTGTACTGATTGAGTGAAAATGCTTGCATTTGCAAGGATACCATGAAAAAAATAGGTAAAGTAGCACAATATTGTCCCTGAAGTACTTCCATTGAAATGGGTAGAATGATACCCCTGCTTTCTTTCAGGGCTAAATTCAGCCCATTATTATTTCTGATGCATTTTGCATAAAATGAATTAATCAGTTGACAGGAATAGAGTTGGAAGAGATTAAAAAAAACCCCAAACTAAATCTGTTTCATGATGTTCCCAAATTTGCTTTAGACTGAAAGAAACTTCTGTGAAGTCTCTTCTGTCTTTTCCTTGTTTGTATAGTCTTCCACAGATACCTGTTGTCAATTACTGTTGATAGCATGATCCTGGAATAGTTGAATTTTGGGTTGAGTCTGAATTTTGGACTATTAAGTCCATCCCTATATGTATGGCAAAAGGCGTACACCTTCCCCCCACATACAATTTCTACATCAAAACTAGGATACTAAAACCATATAATTTCATGCAATTCTGCTTATCTTTCTGAGAGATTAGAGAACTACAAAATGACTAAAGAAAATAGCTGCCTGAACTGATATCACGTGGCTGAATTTTTCACCATTTTTTTCTCTTATATTTGCTGTAATTTCTGTCCCAACAGGCCTACACATGAAGCTCAGCTGACCAGTGGAAATTGAGAACAAGCACTGAGTTTGTATCTAGGGAACAGAACATTTCTTCTGCTTGGACGATGCACTTACCAATTGTGGGATGAGGTGAACAGATAATAAGTACAAATCTTTGTTAATGTAACCATAAAGTTTTACAGCTAAAATTGAAAAGGTCAAGCAGTGCAAAAATCAAGGTTTCCGTAGCAATCTTTAGCTTGGCTTCATTCCATAGCTGGAATATTTTCTTTTCTATTTTACGTTGTTAAATGTGTCATGTAATATATTCCTCTTTGACGCTAAATGTGTATGATAAATATACAGGGCATGAATTGTGGTAGAAGTAACTGTTGCCATGGGAACTTTAACTTTTGCATATGCCAAGTTGGAATCTGTAGTAGTGAAATCATAAGATTGCAATGAATGGGGGTGTGGCACATCCCTCTGACTCACCCCTTTGAAGCAATCCCTTCTAATGTACCTCCCTACCAGCTCCATGTTCCCATATATGATCCACAGGTAGCAGGTCCCTACACTGGGGTGGGGAAACACTGCAATGTTATTCTGCCTCTGTTTTTCAGAGAGTCCATTAAATTTCTTCCTGATACTTCCCACTTACAGGTGAGCCTCTAGAGGCTTGCAAGCAGGATCAGATCCTGCCAATGTTGCCTTGTTCAATGAGTTCATTAACACACGTTTAACAACACTTATCAGTTCTTTGGCGATTCCAGACACATTTTCCCTTAGCCTCTTACAGCTACAGCGTTATGGATCTATTTATGTTTTGAAGAGCCAGAGTATTTATTGTATGGCAACTTCTACTGTACCCAGACAGAACATGGAACCCTACTCCGGGTGCTTGAAAAAAGTTACTTGTTTCCTGAGCATTAATGCTTCACTCTCCTAGAGAAATACACTGCCCAGAAACATTCTTCCTTTAGGCCCTTTCCCTAACCTAGTCCTAAAATGGGAATTGTTGAAATTCTGATGCAGCAGGTTTTTACTCCCAGATAGAACACAAACCCTGAAATATCAAAAGCATGAAATAGATCTGCAGAGTGAAACATATTTGTAGATAACAAAACTATTCATTTAGTCAGTGTTCAAAGATAGTCATCACCTTGTGAGGATTTATTCCAATAACCCTTCCTGTGGCCCAGAATCTCTTGCTGAAATATAGCTCCTGAGGGATCTCAGTTCGTAGTGGGAGAAGACCAAACTCTGTGTCCATTGCATAGTTCTATGGGCCTCTTCTGACAGGAGATCTGAACAGAAGTGATATAAGAAAACATTTTCCTGGGGAAATGTCAAGCTACTGTTCAGACATCTTGATACAGCCTGGTGAGGTGGCCTGGATGGCTCCACAACCTTTGTGTGTATGGACCACTTTGTTCTAACCACTTTTCTGTCCAGTGATTTTTCATAACTTTAAAACTAGGAGAAAAGTAGGGAGCGAGCTGCAGAGAGAGAGAGAAGGAAAGAAGGAAAAATAAGTAGGAAAGAAGGTCTGTCTCTCCTCCAAAATAGGCACAATTCTCAAAGGAAAGTGACAATCAACAGAAATTGAAAAGTAGATTCCCAAGCAGCAACATTGTGTGCCATCACTTGATGAACAAAGAGTTTTTTCTTTCCCTCTTAGGATGATCACCCATGTCAAATATTCTGGCACGTTCCTGAGCCTGCTATCCAAATAATATTCAGTTACTAACAGGAACATTTGTCTGTGAGTAATGCTCTAAGTTATACTGCTGGGTTTTGCAGGGCATGAGAATTTTTGGTGTTGGAAGGAGCATAAAAGGCCACCTCCTCTCTCTGCAGGCAGGCAGAGACGCTGCATTCTCTTCATGTAGGCTCGTCTTTGTCTTTAGTCCAGAGATTGTCTTAGATCCAAGTCAACCATACAAAAGCTGATTATCTCACCTTTAAATAGAGGGATTACGGAGGAGAAGTTGAAACTGGGTAACCGATCTCCTACTTGAGTAGCTGAGGGGGGATAACCCTTCAGACGAAACAAATTTGAAGAAAGAAGGGGAAAAAATTCCAAGTTGAAGATTAATGCAGAGCAATAGCTCCAAGTGTCATGCATGACATTTGACTCATCATTCATAATTTTTTGTATCTGTATAAATATGGAGCACAAATAAATAGCAATTTTAATTTGTTCTGCAGCGGAAAACCTGCTTTTCCTCTAAAATGTTCACCTTAAGGGAAGCTTTCTTGAGAAGCATTAAAAAGAAGAAAAATGCCAATGTCAGCATTGACATCTTTATCTTTTCTCTTCCCACCGCCCCACAGCAAACGGTTTGGGTTTTTTGTTAGCAATATATATTTCCTCTTATTTATTAAGAATGCCATGAAACTAAATGGGCTGCAATTAAATTTTTGAAAATACCCTCCATAGAACAGCTCTCTTCTAGGAATGTAGTAGAACAAACTGGTACAAATAAATGCTCAGAAGAATTCAGATATTACATCTGTGCAAAGGTAATTGTAAGTAACCCTTTAATTTTCCCTGTGCTTGTTTACGTATGCTGGTATCCTGAAAAATATTTTTCATGTTCAATGGTAAAACACAAGGTGAAAACACTGATGGTAGCCTGAGCTTCCTGAAGTAGATTTGGCGGCTCCTGGGTTTCCCTGGGGCACAGGAACACATAGCCTTTCCCTCTGTCTGACCATAGTCTCTCTCCTCAGTATGCGTTGGGAGAGGTTTGATGTTATCTCAGCATTAATGTGCTCACAAGGGGTTTTCCTACGCTGGGGCAAGCTCACTGGGTTGTCATGTTGCTTCAGGCTAGAAGAGAGATGGAAGTCAGTTTTTTGCCTTCAAAATACACTAAAACTGAAAGCAGTTTGCTGGCACGACCATACTAACACTGTTTTGACTCTGAGATGGGTATATTGCTAAAGATCATATGGATCAAGAGTCCTGGAAGTATGATAAACCAGATTCTACAGGAACTTTTTCTTGTTCTCTGTCTAACTCACAAAATTTAATAGTTGGAACTGTAACTGCTGAAGACACATTTTTCACAACATATATAGAAATGGGCCTGAGTCTGCTTTAAGCTGGTGCAGTTTCAAGGTGATGATCCTGATTTATACTAAGACAACTGAGAGGAAAATCAGTTCTATTATATCCCTAAGAGCGCTCGTATTTTAAAAAGGCTAGAGTTTTAAGCTGTCATTTCAGCCAAGACAAATAGATTTTCTTGTCACCCATCCTCAGAGTCCATGACAGCTCAGAGCTCTTTTAGATGGACTTTTGAGTTAGAGTAGAATAGGAACAAGCTATGAAAACACCAGAGTGTCTTTCTAGTATTTTACCTTTTCCTCTGGTCTTCTTTATATCATCATAATCTAGATAAAACAGCAGTGCACAGCATGAGTAGCATTTTGATGTCATTCAGACAACCAAAGAAGTGGAAGATACAGCTTAGTTCAAAGTGCCAGACATGCACTGGCAAGATTAATTTACAGCAAAGTCAGAAATCTGAGTAGGTTTGAATTATGCTACTCCATAGTATATTTAAAAAAAAAAAAAAAGAAGGAAAATATTGCACTATGGAAATTGCTGTGACAAAGAAAGAAAAAAACATTTTCATTCCATTTTATAGATAGATCAGAGTCTAGTATTAAGCCAGGCTAGTGAGAATATCTAACCCTGGCACTAGAATATAAAAGTGTTTGTCTTCCCATGTCAGGCCAAATTATACTTTTCTTAATTGTTGTGGGGAAATATAGATTTAGACCTGAACTAATAAAAGCAGGATGAACTCCTATTCAGCATGCAAGAAGAGAAGAGACTCAGATCACCCTGCAAAGCAGAAGAAAAGAGTGCAAAGTAATTTGCATCACCAAAACATTTCCCCCATCCAGTATGAAGCAGTGGGGAGCAGCAATCAAAATTGATTGTTCCAGTTAAAATTCTACATCATGATGTTACTGAAAAAGTAGAATGATGAGCTCAGCTTTTCTACAACATGTCACAAAAATACAGGCAGGAGTCTGTTAAGATTAAAGAGTTCTTTGGCACATCATACATATTCTTGATTCATTGTACATCATTAAAATTTCTTTTGTTGATTTCATGGACAAGCCATTAAATTCAAGTTATGTCCTGAAGGAAGTTTACTTCATTTGGGCCTTACCATGAAAACCTCTCATGTGTTTGTATTTCTAATGTGGATGAACGGGTCAGATCTTAATAGCAGGTTCGACAGGTGTGATAGTCATGATGTACTAACAGCAGTACATTTTTTGCATTAGCAGTCCACTTCTACCTTTTCTGTGCAGAAACTCCAAATATTTATGTAAATATGTAAATCAGTGTGATTAAAGTGATAGAAAACATTTTTTTTTTCCTCCAGCTCCTGAGGCATAATTTTATGTTTTATTGCTGATTACAGTGACATTAAATAGTCAGTAAAACAAGTATATCTGCATCACACACTGCATAAACAGCATTTTGGATGACTGTCTAAGTAATTTAAAATTTTTCAGTGGCATGATATTTAGAATTCTACCCTTTCTTAGAAATTCCTTTTTTGATTTCTCAACAGCAGTGATTTTTATGAGTAAAAGGCTAGAGCTGTGTAATCAAATTCATTACACTGAAGGAGAAAGTCTTTATTTGCCATTAATTTGAAAATAAATTGTGTCACTAAGTCTCTCCATTCATTGAAAGATAAGCATTTTGTAAAATTAAATAAAGAGTAAAGGTGAGTACTCAGTTGGAGGCTTATGCAATTCTTGAAAGTCTTTGAAATATGATCACAACGTCTCTGATAATTTTCTGACTTGGGCTCCGCCCATGAATCCTGCTTCTCTTCCTTCCACCCTTACCTTAGGATTTGCCTTATGCAAGTAGGATGCAAATCTGCCCAGCTCAAAAATGAAAGCAGGTTTTGTATATTTTTTTTGGCAATAGAATTTCTAGTTGGAGCTCATTCAAACCCTGGGTTTTCAGAAACCAGTGTCTGCTGATTCATGGTCGTGTTCTGTTACCTTTCAAAGCGTTTGTGCTTGCAAGCTCTACTGTTGCTGGCTGTGTTAGGGGTCACTACATGGAATTATGGATGGAATTATGCAAGATGTTGATTTTCAGCGTGGACAGGAGGAGTCTAGCATCTTGGAAGATGTCCGCAACATCTTGCAGGATCATATCCAAACCCTAGAAGTAGTCTTACTTCTGCTTTCACGCAAACCATTGATGCTGAGCAATCTTTGTGAAAATGCTAGGAATTCATTTTAACTTGCCTGTAATTTTTATTTATTGTAATGTTTTGCTGTTTGCTGAAAGTACAGTAAGATATTGCATTATAAAGAAAATTTTTACCATTATATGGCATTTTTGTGTAAGGATATAAAAATATTCCAAGGTTGCTTTCCAAGATACATCAAACTGTTCAACAGGACTGCACATGGACTAATTATTTAATTTGATACTTAGCCAAGATGCCAACTCAGCCTCACCAAGGGCCTCTGGGAGAAAAACAGAATTACTTGTATGTATGCAAAAATGTTCCGGAGATCAGCTGCAGTAGACTCAGTAGCCATTTCAGAAAAAGTATTCTCATCCTTAGCTAGTAGTCTCCTCTAGGGAAATTATGAAAATCCATGAGTAACTGTCAGCCCAGAAGGTTGGTAAACATAGCAGTTCTTCAGATAGACAGTGATCTTCCTTTAAAAAATGTCTATGTTATAGTCACAGACACCACTTTTCACCTTAGCCATGGACTAGTGCCTCTCCTTAGAATCACTCTGGTATATTCCAAGTAGCTCAGTAGCAGTAGGAGCACAATTACTGCCCTTCACTTTGACCTCTATAAAAAGAGGATTCTCCATTGAACTGTCTAGACAGTCCTTCCATCCTTCCCCTCATATTCATTTTGTACACGATTCATTTCCACCTGGGAGCTGGTAGTAAGCCTGTCTTTCATAGTACAGCAGGTAATATATAGTCTCTAGAATGTGCCTGTAGTCCAGGACAATACTTTGGCAAGGGCATCTTAAATCTCTGTAGTTAGGCAGATTATCATATTCACAATATTCCTAGACTCCACCTACACGAATGATAAGAACTTTGGTCTGTTGCCTCAGAGAGAGCTTCATCAGTGTTTTTATTGTAACATCCTCATCTGCTTCAGAATTTGGCTCTTCTACATCCACTGACAGACTTGGATTCTCTCTTGAAACAAGTTGGGGTATTTGTACCAACCTTGATATGCTTGCAAGGAGATTCATGGTGACATTCTCATCAGTACTAGATACTGTGGAAGGTATTCTTCTGGCAGTTTCATATGCCCGAAATCATGTCAATGTGGCCAGTAAAGAAGGAGTTTGGCTCTGCTGGGCACGTTTTTGTAATAAGCTGTCTCAATGGGATTCTAAACCACAAAGGCAAAACTGAAACCAACCTGCAGATCTGTATATGTTTTGTTTTACACCATGAATAAGTAAGAGGTCTCAACATTTCTTGAACATATGTTGGGCAAATATTTCTCCTCTGGGGGAAGATAGACTTACAGTTTATATACTGAAATTACTTTTCTCAGTACTCAGGAAACCTTTTCACTGTTGATCATACTTCATAAATTGTGCCTCTGAGGTGAGATGCAAAAGCAAACTATGTCAAGGTAAATACATATTTAGGCATAATTGAAAAGAGGGCCAGTGTTTGGGGGAAATTATAATTTTAAATTATGATGTGCCACTGGTACTGGTTTGGGATATCATACCAGAGTCAACCCACCTGCTCCTCAGATCCATTGGCTGGTCCTCTTTTTCACCATTATCTAACATACACATTTCAGTAAAATCACCAGCTCTTAGAAACTTGGGGAAGCATTAAAAAAATCATAATGGCTTGTTTCTTGCTCCTAGATTTGCCAAATGTTCTTAATTTCCTTTTCTAGCACCCAGAATGCACATCTTCTTTTACTAGTGACTGTTATTCAGAAATGAGCTTTGTTTTATTCAATGAGTTTTTTACAAAATGGTAGAGATATACTAGACTGTTTTATAATATTATACTATGGCATAAATATTTCTGCAAGTCTGCTAAAAAACAGATTGCTTCTCCCCCGCTTTGTGGCTTCAGAGAAAGTTTTCTGTATTTTTCTGAATGTAGTAATGCCTTCTTATTTCTGAGGCCAGTGGTTACATACATAGGCACTCATACACACACATACACACACACTTACAGATGCAGTCATGCAGATAGACAGCTTTCCAAAAAGTTAGTCTGCATTTAGGGACCTAGATTAAAGGATCTTTTATGGAGGTTAAAAACCTGAACAAAACACAAGTAGTAATTAATCAAAGTGAATAGAACACCTCTGAGTTGGTGCAAATTCTGAGACATATTCCCTATCCAAGTCAAAATGAGAAATTCAAATCTGCAGTATTTCTGAATACCTCTCATTCAGAAAAATAATACTGATGTAAATGTCTTAATTTTGAAAGCACACATTTTGATTTATATTTGCTAAAATGCTTTTAAAGAAAATTAACTGAGAAGTCAACACTGTCCCAGAAATAGTTCCAAACGGAAGAACACGATGTTTCCTTTAGTGGGGTTGAGACCTGGGTTTGAGAACATAGTGCTGCTTTCTGGATTAGGTTTCTGTACGGAGTTAGGATTTCTGTCTGAATGGAAATGCTTGTTCCTCACTCCTTTTCTAGAGAAAGCTACCTGTAAGGTATGGCAACTCCTTATTTTCTTGGAAGCCCTGGCTGTATATAAAATCAAACTCCAGACCATATCTTTAGTGTACGAGTAATGTAGGAATGTTAAATTCACAAACACAGTGGAAGGTCTTGATTCACATGAAGGAGAATCAAGCTGAAGTGATCCCATGCTACTTGCTGTGATATTGTGCAAGACACCTTGAAATTTCTCTGTAATGCCATTTTGTTCCATCAACCAAAATAGAGTTATCAGGAACTCTTGCAGCTATCTGTAGCATATTTTTGATGACCACCAGAAAGTGTGAAGTATAATAACAAATAGACCTGATTCTACCCTACTGAAGTACCTGGGAGATTTCCATCAGCTTTAAAGAAAGCTATTTGGGGAAGGAGAAGCTTTCTAAATTACATATTTCTCAAGCTCTGCAAAAATTTTTTTGGGGTTACTGTCTGCTCTGGGTAAAATGCACATTTCCAGCCACAAACAAAAGGATTGCTCATCTCACTTGACACATTGGCAAGGTAAGGAGATGGCAAAATCAACTCCATCCTCTCCAGTTCTCAGACAATTTGTTCTACTAAATCCAGGAAAAAATGGGCATAGCTTGTGACATAGCAAATAGCTTAATAACTTAAAACTCCTGCAGTCCCAAAGTTCTTGAAGAAGAAAAAATTTCAGACTCAGGGATACCTACTCCTTCAGCAGTTTCCTGCATTTCTAGCAAAGGAGCTCCAGCCCAAAGGGATCATTTAATAGCAATTGGGGGCACAAGATCCCTCAGGCTGTGGAAACCAGGGATAAAAACAGCAGTAGAGTTTACAGTGAGTTATCAGGCAGGATTATAGCCTTAATTCCAGACAAAAGAGATGCCAATAGTAATAAGAAAGTCTAACAGAAAAGAGAAGACCTGTGTTTCTGCCTCACTCAGAACTGAAGATAGATTTTTTGACAATGCCCAGGAGAAGAAGTTCAGACTCAACACACACCTAAATTCTCCATCTGCCTCACCAACAGCAGTTGCATGCTCCCCCAGCAAGCAGCAGGGATGGAAAATTTGGCAGGGCTTCTCCCTGCCTCTGTTCATCCCAAGGTTGCCTCAATCTCTTCCACACTCATTTGCAAATAGCCGGCTCCCCTGAAAGCCTCAAGTGTGTCTAGACATTGGCTAATCCTTTCCCTTGCGCCAGCTGGGTGACATCAGCATACTGAATATTGCTACAAATCTCTGCACAAGCCAAGTCTCCTGGCACACATCATCACGCGCCTTTCCCGTGCTGCTCTGCTGGGATCACTGCAGACAGAGCAACGCTGCCAATGGCTACCTGTTAGGGTCTCTCTGGAGCATGAAGGTGACAGCTTCAGAGAGCAACTCTGTGCACTCATGGGAGACTGAATAAGTAATCAAACCTCATGGTCATAGTTATTCTCCTCAAGGAACCACTGTGGATTCTGGTTTTTTTGTTTGCACTTAGTGGGAGTTAATCTAGATGTTCCAAACTTTTCATACCACTATTAATTTCCTTTTGAGGTCTATAAGTTTTGAACACATTAGAGTGAACCTGAGGATTCAAGAAGTTACCACTTGCCACAGCAGTAAATTCAATGATCTCCTGCCACCTGGCTGATTGCTTACCACTGCACAAGGCTGTCAGCATCAAACAGGCTGATGAACACTTACTTCCTAAGAGATATTCTAAGTTCAATGACATTCTCATTCTCTATTATGTATAAAAGAAACAAAAGAGCTTGTCAGAATAAAGCCATTTACTGCATACTCAGAAATACCTTTAATTGTTGCATGGCACTTAAATGCTTAGAAAATCTTGAGATCAATAGATTGATCTTACTGAGTCATCTGTCTCCCACCTATTCAAATGTTCATGCCTAGTACTGTAATTTTCTCAGCACCTTTAAATTAGCTGTTAGGAGTATCAGAAAATCACAGTCACAGGATGGTTCACGTTTGGAAGGGACTACTGGAGGTCATCTATTCAAACCTCCCTGCTCAAGCAGGATCTCCTAGAGCACATGACTCAGGATTGTGTCCAGACAGCTTTTGAATAACTCCAGACAAGGAGACTCCACGACTTCTCTGGGTGACATGTTCCAGAGCTCAGTCACCCTCACAATAAGGAAGCTCTTCCTCATGTCCAGGATACCAAAATGATATCTACATCCCTTTTTCTAAATAAGGCTGTTCTAGATCTCTTTGCTGTGCAAAGTGAAGCAGAGAGAATGCTGCAGAAGGAAAATGTTTGGGAGCAAGGTCACCAGCTTTCACAGGCATGGGGTGGGGCTGTGCCCTTCTGCTGAACTGATAAAGACTGCCTTGTTCTCCAGTTTATGTTCAGACACTACCTGCAGCACTACAGAGGAAAATAGAACTTGCCACTGTCTGCTCAGCACATTGATCTGTCTTTTAGTCTCATGTCCTGGCTGCAAACATTGACAATATTCAAATCTTCCAAAGATGAAAGATCCTCGCAATATGGATCCTCAACAATTATGCAGCAGTGCATAGTGATATAAAATCACCTAGCGGATCACCTACCTGGTCAATATATGCCTTGGGGCATGAGATTTAATTGCCTTTAACATTGTCTATAGTTTGAAAAATATACTTTGTAAAAATGTTTTCAGCTTTGGTTTTACTCCACACTGAGAAGTGGTAGAAACTAGAAACAGAAACACCATTCAGACACCAACCTCTGAGGGGAATTAATTACATTTTAAATGTGCACCATTTTAGACAAATAAATAACAGCTGTATGTAACATGTAACAATATGTAACAATAAAATGAGATTTTATATCATCTTCTGCATTGTTACACCAATCAAAAATCACACACAGATGACTGAACATTGCAGTTTACAGTATTTTACAGTTTACAAATTTTTTCCCCTTCCTCTTTTTTATATTAGGTTCTCAGCCCTGGTTATCCAAAATTTACAAAGTAATATATTTTAACAAACAAAATTAGGCAGGTGTATCATCCACTGTGGGATTTGAACCCATTGTCACTGGGGAGAAAGCTGCAATTTAATAGATGAAGATGTCAAACCATGTTATAGAAACTCTTGTGACTGCATATTTATCACAGTGTCATAGGGGTCCCTGGCAAACTGAAAGATTTCACTGTTTATTCACAGTGAAGACACTTAATTAATGACTAGGCCTAATCAGCCTGTTTTATTATTTACAGGGATTCCAACATGGCTTAGCTCAACTGATATGCAAACAAACCACCCTCAGCCTGCTCTAATTAATAATTCTGAACCAGACTCACAGAGTGGCACTGTCAAGTAGCTCTTTGGTGATTTACAACACCTCCTCCGTGAGATTCACATTGCTGCATGCAAATGAGCTGCCACCCCTGTGAATCTTTCATTTTAAAATACAATGTGCCGTCTTGTTGACTACAGGAATGCCCTTATCTTCACACATGACTTAATGGAGACAAATGTCTGACTTGGGCAGGTTTGTGGAAACCTTCATGGACACACACCTACACAGTGTGTCATTTCAGAAATGTTTAGGAGGTGAGGAAGAAAAATCCCCTTTTCCTCTGGCACAGCTACTGCTGCTGAATTCTTTGACCAAGTTGTCAGCCTCAACTTCCCCAAAAAGGGAGGGATTACGCATTGTCTAGCACTTGCTAAATTATTTTCTATTGCTGCTAAGTAGATGAAAGGCAAGGAAAATGTGTCAGAGAGGTGGAAGGTTGTTATGAAATAGCCTGACTTCAGTGTCACACATAGGTACTGGGTGATCTCACTGGATGATTACATGCCATGGTGGTCTGAAGATGAAAAGCAGATTAGCTTCTACAAGAGGTTATGGACAAAATCACCATAAAAATACAAGTTGGAATTTATAAGGAGCAATTTGCATCTACAAATTATTGAAGAATGTTTCACATTTTTAGGTGCATTTTTTATTCACAGTGGAGAAACTGAGGAAAAGAGAAGGTCAAAGAAGGTCAAGAAGATATGCTACCAGCTGAGGTTGTCAGCAGTGGATTTATACAAGCAGATCTAATTTTCTCTGAAAAAGACTTCTAAATACAGAGGGAAAACATTATGAGTGAAGCAATATAAGCCAGATGAAAATAGCTCATGAGTGTGAGTCATCTCACTTGTGACTGCTGTCCTATTCCATTGTGAGCCACCCTTGAGAAGCACTGTGAAGCAGCACATCAGGAAGAGAAAATATCTCCCTCAAACCTATTAATTGAAATGCAAACCCAGTGGTGCTTAGCACCTGCCATATTTGTTCAGCTCAGGGAATGCATGTGGGCTTGGCTCTGAAAGATGGAAGTTCTGTACCAGGAGCACATCTGCACATGCCTATGGTTAGCTAAGGCAGAGCTGGCTTTAGAGCAAGGGCAGGTGCATTAAATTGCTAATGCAAAATAAACCACCTATTACACAGTACACAGCTTCCCTGCAGGAAGCCCTGCAGCTCACAGAGGGCAGATGTTTCTCCAGGCTCCATGTTGCAGCAGGCGTCTCATCCTTCACAAAGATGGTACTAAAAGGAAGCAATTATTAAAGGCTCACTGTCAGTTTGAAATTGTGCTCCCTGTGCCGGTGCCACCAAGGTGTTTCCTATTCAGTAATCTCATTAATGAGATGGATAATGGAATGGATTAAATTTATTAAACATGGAGATGATACAAGCTTGGGGGAAGCTGCAACACAGTGGAGTACAGGATGAAAGCTCAAGTTTATCATGACAAATTGGAGAAATGGTCTGAGAAAGAAAAAAAATCAATTAATTCACTAAAAGTAAGTGTGGAGTGCTACATTTGGAGTATTGTACAGAAATAATGAATCACACTAAGTACAAGATAGGAAATTAATTTCTCTGCAGTCATTCCACAGAAAAGGATCTGGTCCTTATAGCAGACTGAAAATGAGGCAATATTAGCTGCAGGGAAAAAAAAAGAAAAAAGAGGAGAGGTAAGGATCTTGCCTTTTTAACCTCAAACTGCTAATTATTCCAGGCCTTTTGTCCAGAAGATAGAACTTTATTTGGGAAAGACTCTCATGTGTCACTGAAAACTTCTTTTGTTTGTGCTATTGATGGCACAATAAGGGTGGTATTCTAGCACACATAAGATGGACTGAAATACCCCACAAGAGCTAAGGAATTGCAACAGCATGAGAAAAAAGACAAAAATAAAGAATGAGGAAACTATCTATACATACAAGGTTATTTTTATTCAGAGGCTCAGAAACACTTATTATAATAAAATATGTGAAAAGCATTGGGGTTTCTTGGATTTTAAAAGAGCTTTTTCCTTTAGTCAACTTATGGGCAGAGTTTCCTTAGATTTAGAAAGGAAACGGCATAGTTGGATAAAGCAGACAAGTAAATTGACAATTTATCAAAATGTTATGCACTCAACTAGATAAAAATTATTAATTTGTAACCTGACTATTAAGAACTGTCAAGCCTCAAGTCAGGTTGGCAATTCTCAAGTTTGAAAATGTAATTTGTAGTCTGCAGCATTAAATTAAAAAGTCCCTCTT
Source organism: Petroica traversi (assembly GCA_025920805.1). Lineage (NCBI taxonomy): Eukaryota > Metazoa > Chordata > Aves > Passeriformes > Petroicidae > Petroica > Petroica traversi. The sequence continues at coordinate 4,616,220 of JAHLSL010000012.1, forward strand.
TGTGTCAGTCTTCACTAATCTTTGTAGATATAGCAGGGGCTTCTGGCATCAGTGAGTCTGCTTCTAAGTTATTATTCTTGGCTTGCAACAAGGTTGAGAAGGAAGCAGAAATGCAAAGATACCTCTTCTGCTTGAGGTTTTTGATATTCTGACACACTGCACATGGCTGTCTAAACCCCCAGTCAAACTCAAGGTCTTCCATGATCACATTATGGTCCCTGAACACAGCTCTGTTCCTCTGAGAAGACAAGACCTCAAACATGGGCATTTCTCTGCTGTCCCAGGTTCAGGGTGTAAAAATAGCCACAACTTTCCTGCTATTTGTTGTGAAGAGGTAAATAGCCATGGGCCCTCCAAATCCAGTGACAAAGGCAGTTCCACAGGTACTGTATATGCCAGGTAAGGGGGAGAGCAAAGGAGGAAAGAAGGAGCCTTTCTCCTGCGTGATTTTGTGAAGGGTCCCCTTAAAACTGGTTGTTTGTAGTCTTCAGGACTAAGAGTTATCTTTAGAAAAGGTTTGGGCTGTCAGTGGACTCATCAATTCCTCTTGCACCGTTGACAAATGATTCATCTCTAGGTGTACAGAGTAGGTAGAGAGCTGCAATGTCAACACAGCTTGCATTTGTAAGATTAACAGCTATGTTGTAAACATGTTTAGGGTCCTTGCTGGGTGTTAGTGTCAAGATTTACATGCATCATTTTAAAAAAATCTTTTACTTTTATACACAAAAGACAACAAACAAGGTGATAAGTGCTTTTCTACACTGTGCAAAACGTGGCATTGAAGCTCTTGTTTGTGCTAGCTTTTGCAGGGACTCTGCAGGCTTTTAATATTTCACAGAAAGAGAAAACTCTTTGGTATGTGAAGGGATGACTTTTTGCTTGGGAATAGTGGGTCTAGCCCCATCCAGTGCTTTATAAAATTCTCTAAAATATTTTTCAACCATTTTGCTCCAACAGTACTATATATGGGTTAGCACACAGTATCAGCTCAAATGCTTTTCAACTGGTGCAGATCTCAGCATAAATTATTGGTTGCAGTTGTGTTTTCAAGCAGATTTCCACATATGCTTGTGCAAATAACACAATGAAAGTTTAAGGAAAGACTATTGCAGAAAAAAAAAAAAAGATAAATATAAGGTGTTCAATATTTAGATAATATTAGAAGTTAAAAATACGCAATTGTTATACATTGAAAAAGAGAAAAATTAACTTTAAAAGATTGCTGTAACTTTTTCCACCAAGAACACAGGCAATGATTTCAGAGTGAGATTCCATGCCAAAGAAATTGGTGCAATTAAACTAGTCTTAATAAAGCTCTTCCAGTTAGAGCCAGCAGGCTTGATGTATGCTGGAGGAAGTGGTGAGGTAGAGAAAAATTATGCTTAGTTCCTACATGAATATCCGGGTTCTAGGTCCACACACAGACAAGAAAGCTCTGAAAATGAAAATGTAAAAATACCCTCCTATAAACTTTTATTTCAATAAGTGAAGTATCACCATCACTTTTTTTTTTTCTACCAGGCTGTTGCATGTCTGATATGATATAAGATATACAAATGTATGTATATAATAAATAGGACAGTTGTCATTAAAATGCATTATCTGCTTATAGTGAAAGTTAATTTCCAGGGTAAAATCACAGTATCAAACTAGTTAAAATATGTAATGCAGTTTCCAAAAATAAAGAGACACTGAAAATAAAGGAAATTCTGAGTTAAGATTTTCTCTCTCAATATTTAAAACTCAATTACCCACTTATAGATAAAATTCAATATTAGCATGAAAATAAAAATTACATAGCGATTACACCTGGGACAGTATCGACACTGAATTTTTCTTTACTCTACAAAGCATGAAATTGAATTTGCATGATTTCAAGATTTCATTCCCTCTCCTGAAAGGATTTTCTTTTAGGAGAGGGAATGAAATCTTGTGATTTCAATGAGCATCAACTGGGCAAGCTTTGGTCCATTTCTCTGCTCTTCTAGACATTCAATTGGCTTTTCTTGATTTCTCGTCAATTCAGAATTTTTCTTCTTTATTTTTTTTTTTTACTTTTATTTTCTCCAGTTTCTTCTCTGTCTCTTTGTTTACTTTTCTTTCCTTGTTTAGGGATTTCAATGGGAATAATTTTGGCAATTTTTGGGGCTTTCAACTGCACCTCATTTCATCTGGGTGCATTTAGTTGTAGACTGTCTATTTGCAAATTTTCCATTTTTTAGAATCACATTTGGATTTGCTCATATCTCCTTGCCAGAGTGTTTGTTCCACTTTTTCCTGCAAATGATTATGCTTAATTATTCCTGAAGAAATGCTGTCTTATAAGATATATTCTTATTTAGCCTTTCAAAATCTTATATGTAAAAATACTAAAAATAATTACCCTGTGAAATGGCTGTATCCAAATAATCCCAGAAAGGATAATAATGCTTAAAATGGCTGGTTAAATCACAAGGCTAAATTGATAATTCCTTTCATAATGATTTAAAAATTATATGATAATTTGTATTTGTTCTTTCAAATTTAGGAAATACCTTTACTTTTTACATGATTGATGACAATTTAAACATCATTTGTCAACTACCCATAATGAGCTGTGTGATGTCTGGCTGTCCTTTTGAGGTGTTGCCCAGACCATGGGAAGGACTGGGCAGGAAAACTTGAGCAGGAGGCAGACTCTATGAAGAAACCTTTTCTTATGAGGGAACAGTTACTGATGAACTGCCAAAGAGCAAAGGCTGTAAAGTGGTGTTAGCAAAGTGCAAGGAGCTGCTGGACAGAGCTTGCAGAGGCATCACAGAGTAAGATCAAGAGGGGTTTAAAGGGGAAGGCCAGGAGGGAGGAGCAAGAGGACAGAAAAGGGAGGAAAGAACAGGCTCTAAGAGCTCAAGGGACTAATAGAGCCATGCTAAGCTGCAGGGCAGCATCTGCACAAATCAGTAGTGGGCAAGTAGCCAGATAAGTCCTTGTCTCCTCCCTGGAACAGGAAATGGTTATCAGACCTGAGTGACTGTGACGCATGGTTTGAAAAGTACTTCAGATGTAGATGCACTATTCACCAGAAAACCCACTATCCAGGACTATGATACCCAGATAGTAGGGGTACTACTCTCTGAAAACTGGGAATTGTTTGAACAATTGGTAGAACCCCCAAGTGTGAGCTGGAGGGTGGTCTTTCACATCACAGCAAAATGCAACAATAAAACAACTTTGAAGACTAAATACTCCAAAGCTAGGGGACAAATGGAAGCCAGGGTCAAGAAAAAAACCCACAGAAAACTATACCTACTTTCAAACAGTTTTGGTTTTGAATCCAAGTGAGAAAATCTACTCGCTGTTTTGACCATATTGAATTGGATCATCAGTAGTAGCTGGTAGGTAATGTTTGTTATAAACTCTGTGTATAAAACTTTGATTTCAAGCACATTTTCCCCTGTGAAGGCTCAGGAGTTGTGACTACTTCCAAAATTTAGGTTCAGTGAATGATAGAACATTTGGATGTCTGTATACTCTACTGAAAAAGGCAAACAGTAGCCTATTTAAATAATTATTCCAGAAGATCAAAAATTGAAAATAATATTTTAAAGAAAGGATTCAGACAAACTAAAATGAACATGGAGTGAAGTAGAATGTAGTTATACAAAGCCCAAGGCTTTATCTGTGCCTCTCACGGCTCATTTCCTCAATAGAAGGGTAAGTGCTTTGTTCCATGGTAACTCATGTTTTCTATATCTCCCTCTGTTTTTCTGGACCATGAGTGTCATTAGTTATGTTCTCCTATGCTGTTAGACCTTGCAATACACTGAGGGTAGGTGTGTGTGCAGGCAGAATGTTGTTAATTGATAGAAGGAAGCTGGTCACAGAAATATAAAGACAGGCTGCAGGTTTTTCTAAGTCTCACCTGTGATGAAAACTCATAAGAAGAGAGAGGGTGAGAGAAACCTTCGTCCCTGGGACAAGTGCATTTTAGAAGTTGGCTAAGGAGTTGATAGACCCGTGATCTTCCCCTATGAAAATGCTGCTAATGGACATGGGATGTGCTTGTAGCACTCTGAAGGTGTTGCTTGCATATTAGATTTAAATTAGTAGCCCCAGAACAAAGGGCAGACAAAATGTTTTCAATGATTTGCCCTCTATACTGTGCAGTCTTTCTTTTTCTTAGAGAAATGCAATATTTCACATGATCTTGTTGAGACCTTAAAGTGGCAGAAGCATTTGAATCCAGCTGATAAAACATCTAAATGTGAAGATCATATAGACACTGGTTTAGTTTGTGATTTTAAATTAGTTTTCTCTGTATAGCCAAGAGAGAAATGTGATTTTGCATCTACTTTAATGAAGACAAGGAAACTGGGTGCAAGGTCATTTTTTCCTTAGGAAAGGAAGAAGATAGAAAATGTGAGAATCTTTGAAAAATCACACAGCTGACAGGGACATTGCTATTGTGCTGATTCCCAGTCCACGTAAGGCTCAATGTTGGCTTTATCAAGAGAAGCACGATGATTTCCATGAAGAGCGAAAGAGAAATAATGGGCCAAGTCATCTATATATCTAGCTTTGTACATAACTAATGAGCATCAGCAAAATTTGCTTGCACAGATCTCATTGGAGTGCTTTAATATTAGGATTATACCTTTGGGGACACGTCTTTAGTAGATGACAGCTATGACTCTTTGATGGATAAAATAGGTTAACTCTGTAGGGAGCACTTGGCCATGCATATTGCTGAGGTTGGCTCGTCGAATACATCCTAAAGCACACACTGCAGTGCACAGGAAGCACATGTCATTCTCTTTAAAAGACTGGATCACCCACAACTCTGACAGGGGAAGAAAGATGTATATCTGGGATACGACCTGGGGAAAATCTCATGGAGATTTTGACTGATGGGAGTAATTCCCTCTACAAGAATCTAGTCCATGGACAGCCCAAAGAAGACTAAAGAGTGGGCAAGGCCAGGGCATGCCATCTGCGGGAGACGGGTATGACACCTGAAAACAGCCGTGGAAAGGTGAGCACTAAGGTGAAGTGCCAGAGGAGTTTTTAAATGTGATTCATTAACAACCAGCATCAAAATAACATAAAACTGAATTTGAGTGTCACGGAGAAAACATGGCTGAGTTAGTAAATTGATAAATGTGGAGGAGGAAATCACTGTGGAAGGAAAGATCTCATCTCTTCATACAGAACACAACTGGTTTTATTAATGTCTATTTGACATAGTCTAATGACTATGAATGTCAGTCATTATTTATTTATACATGTATTTTGCTAAAGGGTAAATTCAGACAAGTCAAGGTCTTCTGGCTATCATTAATTGAAATATTTTGTTTTGCTTCTGTTTGCTGTCTGGATTATGTGGCAAAGAGCTGTATGTTTGTGCCAGGATGTTTGATGGGACACTGAATTAGCTCAGCATTACCAGACAGCAGCATCCCACCATTCTTAAATCTTTCTCCTTCCTTCAGTACTTCCTGCTACGTTTGTCTGAATCTGCTCTTGCTCAAGTATTGCCACAGAAAAGCCAGTTTTGCCAATGTTATTTCTCTGCACCTAATAAATTCTAAACTCTCTAAATGCTTCATTCTTTTGGTGAGTTTTCTTTTTCTGTTTTAAAGAGAAGAAAAAGCACTTCAGGAACAAGATCCTTTCTTCTTGTTTTGTGTGGTATTAATTTCTTTTTCAGAGTAAATCTTTTCCCTAATAGCTCCATCCCACACAGGCACCACAAAAAGATGAGTCTTCAGCACTGTTGGAGACAGTGCACCTTGAGGGAATCAGTACCTCCTGCTATGTTTAGCATCTGCATGTCTAAGTAGAGAGGTCTGGGAACATTTCAAGGAAAGGAGTTTCATTTGAACATGCCCATTCACAGGGTAAGTAGATCTGAGTACCACAAAGCCAGCTCTGCCTACCCCAAAATAATTTCTGCAACAACTGACCTCTCAGGGAAGGAGTTTGTTCCCATTTTAACTCTTATCTTGTTCAATTCAATTGTAGTCCAGTTGATGGTATGGTGAGCTCAATTAAGATATAGCAGATCTCCAGTTTTGAAATAAAAACAGGGTTTTCGTTCAGGTTTAAATTATAGTCCAAAAGAAAGGACTTGCCAGTTATCTGGGTGCTTAGAAAATGTTATTACAAATCCTGTGAATTCCATCTACAGACAGCATTACACATTAACATTTTTGGTGCATTTAATACTCATTTTTTTCTCCACTTTCTTAAGGGATCACAGAAAAATGCTTCCCTTCCTTCAATTCCCCTCCTACAATCTAGGTGAGACTCTACCCTTTATTCAGATGAGCTACTGGTATAAGTGTAGTCATATCTACCTTTAATAAGGCCACCAATTCTACCAGGCATCTGACTTCCAACTGCATTTAGATATTAGAGTTTTCTGCTGGAAATAGTGACTTTTGTCAGTGGAAAGTACAACTGTAACAGTTATCAGACTGTCCTTGACTTGGAGCTTGCTTTTTGGAACTGATGGACTCTCAGGTCTCTCATATAATCCAATGGATTTTGGTGATGGAGAAACCATGACAAGAAATGAAAGTAGGTGTACCACGGGGGTTGTTGAGCACATAAAGACATGTTCCTGTGAACCGGTCTGAGACATGTACATGCCTTGACTGACTTCCCAACTAAAATGAAATCAATGATAAAGTTGCCTTTATTTTCAGCAGGAGATGGTTTTCATCTCTGTCTGCTGTATATCATCCATTTCAGTCTTCACTACACATTTTATTGCTGGTTTTGTGTTGAGAGAATCTGTGGCCAATATATCCACGCTTTTCAGCCTAGACAGATTGTAGAAAAACTGTGTTTGTAAAATGAAAGAATGTGAGTAGTCAACGTATCTCTGGAAAGAGATGTTAAAATTGCATATTTAATACTGTTGTTTAGTTAGCCAATCAGATTAACATTTCTACAATATTTTACCTCCAAAAACCCCACACAACTCAGTTTAATACTGATCAAAATATCATATTCTACAACAAATATCAATATGTGGACTGGAATCAATGAAAAGGATTAAGAGAGAGGAATGTGATTCTGAAAATCGTGAGCACAAGCAGTGAAATTGTTCTCTCAGCAATGAACTTTGCAAGCTGGAGTATGAGAACACACAGAACTTACTCAGTGCTCTAAAAGTAAAAGTCTCCAAAGAACAATGACAACTGCTGAAGATTAGAGGAAGTTTTGGGTCATCTTTCCATTAGCTCTAATAAATTTTTGAGAGATACTGTTGACCCTGACCTCTGAGACATTTTTTATGGCATTTTCATTGAAAACAGTGAAGTGTTACTGAGCCTGATCAGACGCCCAGATCTAATGCTGCAGAAGAAAAAACTGGGCCAAAGAAACTTGGGAAACGTTAATGGACCCTACTTTAAAGGAAGCTCTTTTATTTAAGTGAGGCGTTCATGGGCTGTCGTGGTTTTTTGGTTTTTTTTTAATTCCTGGAGAGAAGTGAAAACCACAGCAGAGCAGGCTATCAGGAGAGAAGTTGGTCCATTCTCAGTAAGCTGGGATTTTTCTCAAAAGGTCTAAATTAGGACAATCCAGTATCTACATAGGTCAGGAAGTGATGGATGTGGTTGTGGAAGATAATAAGCATGGATAACATGAATTGATATTTATCTGCTTTGAGTAGAAGGGACTGAAGCAGAGAGCAAAGAGACCCATTGAAGGTTGTTTCTTTATGCTGTTCTTTTTCTCTTCTTTGTTTTTATGCTCTCCCAAATAATGTGCTTTTCAATCTGTTTGATCCACTGCTTATGAGCAGGGAATATATTGCTCACTAAGTGTTCTGACAGTTTGATTTGGTTTCTCCCTGGTTTTGGATGGTGTCTCAAGATGACGTTAAAAGTGGACATCTAGATGCAGAACCTGGTTCTCATTGCTGCCAGCTGGGGCTTGGCAAATGAGCTACCCAATTAAGCTGTATACATTAAATGAAGCTGTCACCAATGCACCAGCCAGCTATACTAAATATCCAATTAGAAATCCATCCAGTATCTTTAATTCCAAGGAATATTTGACAAACATGTTCTAACACCCAGGAAAGCATTCAACTACTGTAATGAATTCACCTCTTGGGTACAACACGGGAGCTGTGATCACGTGAGACTGCAGGAGGAGAGAATATATCAGCAGCACACAGCTAATTCCTCTCATTTTCTACACAATAACATGCCAAAATTTCTACTGCTAAGCAAATAATATCAGACAACATTGTATGGCATCTCCTTCACGTGGGTGGCAACAAGCAGCATAGCATAAGGGTTATTATAAATATTGTGAATCTGTTTGAAAAAAACATCTCTTGAGTTAATGTTCTGAAGCATATCAAGTTAATATGACTATTTAATTTTTTAGTACCTTTACAGCAACTTGAAAATGAGCCAAGAAATAAATTTTTCTCATTTTGTAGCATTTGTCATACACTGAGGTCTGCAGGCATCTAGAAATATCCTTGTAAATACTGACAAGTCTAAGTGAAGACTCTGAGGAAGCAAAGTTGCAAGTACAGCCCTGTGAAATCCTGTGTTGGTTTCACACAAGCTTTCTAGAGTGGTCTCACTGGTCTCAGATCTGAATTTTCATGTGCAGGCTTCAAGTAGTCTCAGTAAGAATTAATTTTATCTGAGACATTTTTCGCTCAAATTGCTATTGTCAACACATACCAAAAAGCTCATTTCTATAGTTTACTTACTAGGACCTCTTAGGTTTTATCTAAGAGGCCTTTTAACTCCATCTTTTCAGATCTTGTCACTTGTAAGATTTTCCCACAAACAACTGTCGGTCCATACTCATGTGGTATCAGGGATTGGGGAGCACTGCTAGGCTTTACCCACAGCCCCAGAGATACCTCATTTGCTTCTTATTTCTCTGCAGGAAATGGGTCCTGCTGCAGAAGTGCCTGAGTTACCACTCTTTAAAATCTCCCTCTGAGATGAGTATATTACTTTGGGTTATTTCTCTGATTCTTCACTATCTATGAGTTGTGTAAAGTCACTGAAGTCAGTAAAGATAGTTTTGTGCTAAAAGTCTCTAAATTGACAGTATCCCAAGCACCGATTTTATATAAACTTACAGAAAATGGTCAGTCAGTGTTAAATACAGTCAGTAGTATAAATCAGATGACAGTTCTGTCATTCATGCCCCTTGTTCATATGAATGCTGGGTCAGGGGAAGGAAGGGAAAATTGTATTGTGGTAGAATCAGTTTAGAACATCTTTCTTGAGTAACACCCTCATGTAGGGAGCATTTAGGTAGAGTAGCCACTTGCCCTCTAAAAGCATGTGCTCTCATTCAATACATTTATCAGCAGTACTGAAGTGTGTTTGCTGGAAGCCTTGAAAGCAGCCCGAGCTCTGAAGTGAATGGCTGCTTTTTTCTCCTTTAGGAGCAGAAGGATTTTCCTTATCCAGGGAAAGAAAGAAGTCTTTTCAGAGAGTAAGACTTTGCACCAGGTTCTCTGCCAGGAGTCATGGGGTTTTTGAATGACCAGGAGAGGCCACAGCACATCAGTAAGCCTAGCAGGCAGTGAGGGCTGAGAGGGCAGGGCACCTTTCTGCAGCTCCAGGCACTGGCATCCACATTACTGTGCCAGACAAGCTCACCACATGCAATAGGTTGTCCCTCAGGGGACACAGAATCCTCCTTTGTTCCCTTCCCACTTCTTCCATTCACTTTCACCACCTGCTCCAAACATCTTTGACTCCCCTGCCCCAGTAAAGTCCCTCTCTGCAGACAAAAGAAGCAAATCTGAATTCTCTCCTGAGCCCAACAACACTGCTTATTAATCAGCCAGACAGTTCATGTCTGAGAGACATAAGGGCATTCCTCTCAGGGGGAGAACATGCTGCTTCCAGGGAGATCTCTTCCACCATCTGCCCACATCAAATCTAGGAAACAGAATATTGGAAAGCAAATTCAGCACAGATGTATAACACGTGAAGGTCTGTTGACTTCAGGGTATATTTGTATTGCATTCAGCCTCAGGAATCTAAATTAGAGACAGCCTTTCCTCCCCTGCCCATTGACACTCCAGTGTAGACATCAGTAGACACTTAGTGTGACATCTAATTCAGATTTCAGTATGATCGTCAGTGGAGTTGCATTGTGCTTTCATTTGTTATTTCGTTGTTTGCTTCTGCAAGGAAATAGTTTACATGGCAATTATGAGACAGGCAACCATTATATAAACTGTCTTATTTTACCAAATTGAAATTCCCAGCCACCTGTGTGACTTGAGAGGGTCACTAAGCTCTTCATGCTGAGAAGATAGATATCCGTAATGTATTACTTCTGCCAAATGTGTTTGGAAATGTATTTCTAAATTACTTCTTACTCCAGGTTGCAAAGGGCCATAAGATATCAGCCATAGCAATGTCATGCCATCACGGTGGGGTTGTCTCTGGGTCTGAAGTCCAGAGTGTAGCAGGTCTTTGTTAATTAATGCTGGTTTGGAAGAAGAATGAGGAGGACTGCAGTATCTTTCCTCTCTTCAGCCCTCCCTATTTAAGGAGTAAGAAGCAACCAGCAGACAGTCCCTTCTCAGTCAGTGCTTAAGGAAGGGCTTCACAACTGTGCTCGTTTAGTCCACCAGCAAGTGTGTGCATATTTACCTAGTGCAAATTGTTCCTCTTTTATCTGCCCTCCTTTCAGAGATATTTTAAAAAAAACAAATAAAGGAGAAAATAAGAAATTCTTCCACATAAACCTGTGCTGAAGAAGAATAAAACCGAAACAACATGCAAAAATGGTAATTATGTTGTCAGATACACTTCTGGAAGGTGCTCAATATGATACTGCTAAGTATGACACAAGCACTTGAATAAAATGTGCCACGAAGACTGATTTAAAGCAAATATGAATTGAAGGGATTTTTTTTGGAACCATCCCGAACATGGATGTTTTCTTTGGTTAGCACCCACTAAATTAAAATATGTGGAGACTAACTGGGAAATGCTGTCTTTCTATTATAGATTAAGCCCTCTTTCCCCTGTAATTAAAGAAAGTGTTTTTCCACTTCAGCAATCCTTCAGCAAAAACAAAGATAGAACTCAATATTCTTGATAGATCTCGGATAAAATGAAGACAGGAAAGAAAACCTTTCAGACTGGTTTTATGGGCTGGAAAGAAACAGGACTGCATATCTTGTCTCATTTCAACTCTTAATGGCACATTGTGACCTCTGGCAGAGTCTGCTGAAGTCAATGGAGTTGCCCAGGGATTGGAACCAGAGCTCATGCTCCGTAACTGCCAGTAAATAAAAGGCCAGATCCATATTTTTTCACTGTTTTATGTTAAACAACTTCTTGTATATGAAAATAGAAGAGGGGAGGAATGTTCCTCTTAATAATTTTCCTGCAGGGTCCCACAAGGACAGAAATGTTGTGGTTTGGCAGATGTTCAGCGTGGTGTCCCAGGAGAGGAGTGGTGAGGGGCTTCAGACCTCCACTGGGCAGAACAATTGTTCTTGGCTATTTCTCCTTCAGGGGCAGAGGGGAGCCAGGAACCAGAATGCCTGTTTCACTGTCTGCAGATGGCCACATGGTCACACAGTGAGCACTCCCTTTTCCAGTGCCCGGGACAATTTAGCTCATACTGAATATGCACCAGCTTTACATGCTTTCCATTTTTGTGCCCCTATCTCTAAAATGTTGGGGCTTCTTCAATCTGATTTTTGGCTGACTGACAAGGAACTTGTGCTTTAAGAAAAGGATCAAGAATCCACAAAAGGAGTTTAATTCCGAAAGTTTTTATAATAGCGATTCTCTGAGCTTTTAGGGGGAAGTGTGCCATTACATTTTCAGAAACACTGGGAGTGGCACATTGCCTCAAATAACTGTAAGAGGCAGCAGAACAAGAGTGAACTTTCAGCACCTGAGATTTATGTGTCAAAAACACCTCAGCCCTTGTACATGTTTTATGAGTGTTAAAATAGAAAGTACAGTCCCTATGTGTCAGGTGGTGAACGAGCAATACTTCTATAAGATTTAGCTCTTTGCAGGCAATTCTTGAAATTCCTTAAACCCCTGAAATTCTGAGTGATTGCTCCAGAGGGGTATGAAATCTATATCTGGACTTCAGGCTGAGTTTCAGTTGTTGGCTGTAATTGCAGGGGAGTTTTTGGTGCCAGAGAGAACCTAGGAGGCCATAGGGAAAAAAGGAGAGAAAATAAAAAGGCAGTTGTATTTTGAAGCACAGTTGTTTAATAAACATGCCTTTCCAATAAATAAGTCTGGGAATGTCTTCTGCTATGCTGTGCCAGTGAGGGTAGGCCTGCATTTACACATGGAGGCTTGGCAGAATGGTGCTCATCAAATATACAGTATAAAGTCTGTGAAATGCTGAACGTGCCAAAGTGAGAGGCAGATTCTGTCAGCTTTGCTCCTCATGAGTAGGACTGTGCTCTGCACCTGACTATTTGAGAAGGAAACTACTACACAACGGAAGAAGGTTGTCAGTGTTGACCAAAATAAGTATGGGTCTTTTTTTTTAAACTGCTAACGTGGGCAGTTTCCTTAGAATGAAGAGGTTTTTCAATGATCTTTGAAGTCTCTTTCATTTCCATTTGTTTCCCACGTCATTTGTTTCCCACGTCTATCTCATTTTAAGCAAGAACCTGCTTGCTGCTAATCTTTTGCAGCCATATTCTTAAGCACCCTGTATACAACACTTGTCACAAGCATGCTGTTCTGGCTATATCAGTGCGCATGACCACGCAGAGATTCATTTTTAGAGCAGGATGGTACTCCAGGAGCTGTTCTTTCAGCTGTGTGCGTGGGCTTAGCAAAGAATATGCAGGCTAAAAGAGGAGGGAGGGCTCAATTAACTGCCTCCAGGGCTCTAAAGCACACCATTGCACCCATTTACAGCAAGTTTCTCTACAGACAAAAAGGAAATATTTTCCACAGTTTTATTCAAGCTCTTGAGTAGAATTTTATGGAAAATTAGATCTGTGGTTCAGCACTTTAAATATCAATTTTAGTTCTAATTTTAACAATACGATGTTGGGCTCTTTTCTACTAAGAGCTGTAGCACCTTTCCTTAGGACTACTTATTCCTGGTAAATGTAAATGATTGTTAAGAGAAAGCATGGAGAATCTTTCTTAAAAATGTGTACTGCAGCTTCATCTAAGGATCAGAGGTGAGGGGGCAGAGGTTCACCCAGTCTGAATGACTTCATCATGAATGTGACTCATCCTTACTTAGGATGTCAGGATGACTTTCTGGTCATACTTCAGAAAGGATGGAAATACAGCATTTTGAGCAGCATTTATTTTTCCTTAATGGGACACATAGAAATAAACCAAGTTCATGCTTCCTTTCCCTGGGTCCCAGGTAGAGAAGACGTCCGCCACATCTGCCTTTCCTACTTCATCTCACCTCTTTCCTTGGGAAACCAATCTCCAGTTAGGGTCAGTACTGCAACAAATGGTGTTGACTTTTGCCAGATCTGCACATCCGGTTCCTTCATCTATACTTTTTCAGACAGTAACAGTTTCTCAGGTGTCTTTGCAAATGTGATGACATGCCCTTTTTTTTTGTATGAGGTCATCAGCAAAGGAGACACCTCAATTAATGATCATCCACTCACTCCTGTACTCAGGGGCTCACAGGTTTGGGCCATTTTCTGACTGCTACTCTTGCTGTGGAAAAAAAGAAAACAAAACAAAAAAAAGGCTTTTCTTGCATGTAGAACTGTTAGTTATGCTTGGATTGAAGGGCCTAGGAGATTCTTTATATTCAAAGAGCAAACACCACCACTATCATTATGAATTACTATTCCTGATGAGTCTAATTCTTTTTACTGTCATTACAGCAGATGCTCATATATCTATCCTCAGTGGCCAAATCAATCTTTCCAAACTCCTAATAAATATTCCAGGAAGAATACTGGATTTTATAACAGCATTTCCTGACCTTGGCAGGAGAAGATAGAGTTGCCCCTTCAAGTCAGTTTTTCACACAGCTTACCTGCAAAGCCTAAGGGACACCAGATAGAGATCCCTTGCTGAACACTGTTGTTATACAGGCAGATATTCACAGTGACAGCATTTTTCCCTGTTAACAGCCTTCAGTACAATATTTTTCTCTCTGTGGCTATGTCTCTTCTTTCAGCTTCATCCATCTTCAAGTGCATGAGCTCTATTGTGGTTAATTATAAACTTAAGGGACTTTTAACATGGGGAATTTCTCAGAACACAAATCAAGTGAACAAATGGGCATCCCCTGACAGAACTTGGGAAATAGAAAGCCTAGTGAAATAAAATATATGGGTTGCTCAAAACAGTAATCTTTAAAAGAAGTCAGATTTGTAATCTTCCGAACTAGGTAGATTATCTGCATATAGATTTCTTCTTTCCTAATTCCTCTCTTGCTGTCATCTACTAGATTAGCATCCTTCAGCTGCTAGTTATCACCACTGTGTCTTCTAGAACTACTGTTTTTATTTTCCTGTCTCTTCCTGGAAATTCTGTTCCCTATGGTCTGTTTTATTGCATATCAAATTGCAGAAAAACTAGGAAAAAAATTATTTCCCATGACCTTATGGCTTTGTGACATTGGCTGCTACCCTTCCTGTAACTCTGCTGGATGCCTCTTGGATCTCATGTTTCCTCTGCTCTTATATTGGCTCCTTTTTTTCATTGCCATGAAAAACAAGAAGTCTTATAGGGAAAAACAGTGGATACACCCTTATTCACTAGGAATGAACCAATGTACAGAGGGCAGGTACATGAAAATAGGCAGTACCAGTCCCAGAAGGTTATCAGCCTGTGTTGGTGAGTCTGAAATAGCATGGGACAGGTAATCCATGGAGTCATTTGGCTAGGGAAAAGCATTGCCAAGTGATTGAGTGAAGCCCTGCTCTTAAGTGAGTTTATGGTTTCCTATGTACTAGACAAAACTGCTTCTGAAATGCTTGGGGGTAAAATAGATAGATGAAATGTTGCCTTTTGGATCAATTTTTTGGTATGTACCTTCCATGTTCTTCTGTTTTTAAGTGTTTTTCAAGATTGCCTGCAGCCTTGAATTGGCTTTTTGGCATGGAGTTTGAACAAGACTGAAATAGATTAAAAAATATAATGAGATTCTGAAACAGTTGAGTTATTCTTAAGATTTGCTCATGTTTAGCTATCTAAACATTTATAGAACACTTGTAGGGATTAACACACAGCACACCAAAGGAAGCATATATCTTATGAATAGTATGCTTTAGGACCCATAGTTGCTGCTGGGAGATTTCCTCCCTCAATATCTTTTTGTTTTGCTGTACTTTCTTTCAGTCCAAAGCGGGGCTTTGCTGGTGCCAACACTGTGTTCAGAAAGTAACCTTACCTGATGTTCTCCTACAGTGAGAAAGCACAGCTCACACAGCAGGTGTGGTTTTACAAGGGCATGAGACTATGTGCAGCAAAAAGCATCTGAGTCTTCTCTTTATATATCTCTAATAAGAAGAAACATAACTGGAAAGCAGAGAATTAATGCAAAGATTGACTAGGCCAGGTTAAATGGTCTAGTGGAAGGTGTCCCTCCTCATTGCAGGGAAATTGGAACTTGATAATCTTTAAGGTCCTTTCCAGTCCTAACCATTCTATGATTCTATGACTTCTGTCATGGTTAATATGTGCCAAGGCCTATGCATCTGGAAAGTCCATCCAGTTTTGGATGTGGGGCAGCTGGATATACATAATATCCAGCAGGCCCCATAAGGGCAACTCTAAGTACCAGTTGCAGTATAATACAACTTTAGAAATACTTTTAAGTTACCAGTTGCCCAAAATGAATTACAACTCCAATTTAAATATATAGGTTTCTTATGAGATTAAAAGACTTTCTTGTCAAAGAATTAGATCCACAAAAGGCAGCATACTGAGAGGGGAGAAAGACCTGAAACAAAAGAAGTGGGAAATGACACAGAGGAGGTAGTGGTGGTGTCTTTCAATTCATAAAATGAAGAAAAAAGCCAGTCTGAAATAGCACAAACCAACAAGAGGTTACTCATAAATTTCAAAACATTCTCACCATCCAAAGCCTCTTTAAATGGGGGCCAGTTGGAGCCTTTACTGTCTCAGACTGTTGCTGATCATAATACTCTTCCTTGTTTTCATTTTCCAAGAGTCATGGTCCTCTTCTGTGAATCAGAGAATTTGAAACTTGAGAGAGTGTATTGCCAAATTTTGTGGGGCAAGATCCCTTTTTCCTTGCAAAAGCGCAGCTCCTTATACTCCTCAGTGAAGCTACAGAGGTCAGTAGAATAAAGGCCAGGTCCCCATTTCCCGGGTCCATAGTAAGGCCCACTGCCTGCAGATGAACTTTTCCATACCAGCATAACCATGAGGTGGGTAGGTTATACATACAACAAATGTCATATCTAAACAGATAATTAATTTTTTTAAATGGTAACAATAATAATACATCTATATTTTTAAGCCAGTAGATTGTGTGTGATTTCAACATTTTTTCATTCACTTATTCATGGCAGAATAATGTTTACAGAACAGATAAAGACAAGCAGGAAGCTGTAAGTAATGGATGTCCAGAAAAGCTGTCTTAAAAACAAGTGTACCTGTGAGGAGCAATTGGCAGACTGTTGGGACTTTTATGGATAATTACATTACACAGGCTCTCATAATGTCAGATGCAATATAATAAATAGGCTGCTCACTTTGGTGTTCCCTGTAGTTAGCTAGAGCTATCTGAGATGCAGCTCTTTGTTTTTCTAGTTTACGCGAAAATTATGCCTTTTTGTCAGGAGCCCCTTTCTTTGCAGGACACCACATTGCCCAGCAATTGCTTGTGGCAGCTGTAAATTGATTTTACAAAATTGTCACTGTACAAACACTGATGCTTGTTTTGTCTTGCTCAGCTCTAACTCTTGAGCTCCTCCAAAGCCATGAGCTTGCCACAGTGATGGCTGCTTGGGATGGACCCTACACTTGAAGGTCTTAAATACACCAGCCTCTCACCCTGTGGCTGCCCTCTGTGGTTAGTGGTCCTCTGCACCTTGCAGAAGGAACCCAGAATCACTCAAGACTGTATCAACTTTGTCGGTTTCCTGTGGAACCAATGGAATTCTGCTGGGGATTTTTTGGGGAAACGTGGTTTGTTTTTTAGGTGTTGTTTTTTAGGTGTTTTGCTGTTGTTGTTGTTGCATGGTTTGGTGTTTGTTATCTGTTTGGTGTGTTTTTTTGGATGATTGTTTTTTGGTTTTTTTTTGGTTAGTTGGTTTTGGGGATTTTTTAGCAGTATAGGAATATTAGTCAAGAACAACAACAATAACAATAAAAAGGAGAAATACATATGGAGCTTATATGCATTTTGCCTTGCCCTGAGCACAGATAGCTCCTCAGGTCTTTCAGAAAAGCATCAAGGGAAAAGAAGTGGCAACTCTTGAGCTGCTCTGAGGTAGGGATTGTGTTGGAGATGCAAGTCTCAGGCCTATGCTTCTCATTGTATGTTCCCCTTTCTCATTGTATGCCCAGTGGGGGACATCAATGATAAAAAGGTGTTGCTGGTCAGCTCTGCATTCAGTTGGGCTCTCCTCACTTGGGTGCTAATGGCAGAGTCCTGAGGGGTTGCCTATACCTGCAGCAAGGAAAGGGCAGCATCCAGCTTCAGCTATGCGCTGACGCTTGAACTACTGCTCAGACAGACACACACAAAAGACAGAATTTGGGACCATGGTTTGGGGTAGATTTTCTCTACAGTGCTCCCTGTTCACACAAGACAGGAATGACAAACTGAGAAGCACCACTTCCATGGTCTTTTTGTCCCAGCCTCTCCAACATGATCATGCCATCATGAGGAGGAGGATCAGCTCTTTCCTATTAAGTGTCTTCATCACTTTGAAGTGATGCTGCTGAGTCTGATGGATTAGAAATAAGATGGACACTTAAGCATGGACACAGCTTGAAGCAAGTGGTTTTTCGAGAAGTGGGGTGAGGAGAGTACTGGTGAGGTTTTACTGATTTGGGCTTTTTTTCCCCCTTGTGTATTTTTTATTCCTCGCTCACACCCCCTCATCCCAAATCTACAAGCCAAGTGCCACTGCATGGGATAGACCTGTAAACAGAAAAATGTCTCAGTTTGCTCAGTATTTACCAGGAACAGAATCTTGCTCTAAGGATTTCTGGTTGTCATCTAAAGCAGAGAGCAAAATAAATGCAGCGATTTTTCAGAGTCTGCTTGAGGAGGCAGTCATTTTATGTTGTAATGACATGTGCATTTAATAAAGATATAGAGTATTCTGAGGAGAGTAAAACTGCACTCTTATCTTAGAGACATATAGACATTAAGAATGAAGATTTCATTTAATTGTGGCTTGCTGCTGTGCACAATTTACCAAAATGGCAGTAAACTACTATTGAACTGTAACATCTAAAGATGTCTAAGTGCTTGGATAATTTGTGTTTTTTTCTTCCTTTGGAAGATAGTAATAAAATAGCTAAAAAAATAGGAAGGAAATATTGCATCGAGGCTTGCAAAGCAAAGAGGGAAGTAGTCAAGGGCTCCAATTCAAACAATCATCCACAGGAGAGGCACACTTTGAGCCCCTTACATTTACCATTACAAATATATGAAATGATGGGCTTATATCCCAGATAATGCAGTCCAGCAGTACTGGTGCTTTTGTAAGTTTGTGAGCCTTTAGAAAAGTTTCCATAGCTAAGTTGTGGGTTTAGTTCTCCTTAACTGGATTTTACGGACCTCTTAAAAGTAACGAGTGATCCCTTCCTCTCCCTAGCCAGAGCTAGGAATCCCCATTCCACAGCCAGAGGTTAAACCCAATGGCTGCACTTGCACAGGATTTGTGTCCACAGTTGAATCCCTTTATTGTCACTTAATACAACTCTTAGGGTCTTGGCTCTGCTTGGGTAGCCCAAGGAACTCCCTTTGATCTATGCCCAGTAGTGGAATTCCTTGGGAATCAGACCAACACTCACTGTCCTGCCCATGATGTCTATCTGGCTGTAACATCTGAGTGTTTCCAGAGGAGCCTTAGGTTCAAAATTACTAAGAAAAGTAATTTGATGGAGCTGACATGGCTCTGTTTGAGTGTAAAATGCAGAAGAGCTACACCCTGGCATAGCAAAGAGAACCTCAGCTGATGATGAGAAGGTATGACATCCAAGTAATTGGACAGCATTGGCCTCCTCAGTAACAGAAGTGGTATCAGTGGTGGCTCCAAGATAAGAATGGGAGAAGATCCAAGCAGGCACCTGGGAGAGGAGTTTGGGAGGAGTAACCGAAAGGAAGATTCCGTGAAAGAAGGAGTACTGAGTTTTATTTAGACTTATCTATGAGTGTTTTTGTTTGTTTGGTATGTTTTTGTTTGTTTTTTTTCTTTGTCTGTTTTGTTTTTGGTTTTTTTTTGGGCGGGTTTGTTGCAAGCTGTGGTAATATTTGCGTCCACTGGGCAAGGCAAGCATTAATCCTAGTGGCAGAGATTTTATTAGGCAAAGCATTGGGCTCCTGT
Source organism: Petroica traversi (assembly GCA_025920805.1). Taxonomy (NCBI): domain Eukaryota; kingdom Metazoa; phylum Chordata; class Aves; order Passeriformes; family Petroicidae; genus Petroica; species Petroica traversi. The sequence continues at coordinate 4,635,724 of JAHLSL010000012.1, forward strand.
TCCTTGGATGGGTAAATGAAGGATACCCAGCAGTCAGCTCTCTGCAGGGATGAAGCATGGGGAGCAGAGATTTTATTGATTGCAGTTTGACAGCATCGGTTTTGACCTACCAGTTCGCAGTGACAAAGAAAATTGGCACCTGGGTAATGTTTTACAAAGGTATTGTGTGGAAGCACAATCTCAGGATTGTAGATTATTCTTTTTAATAGAAAGTGTAATCTACCTCTAGGAGATAACAAATAAGTAAAGTTCATAGCTATTATTACCTCCAGATACATTCAACACGAGTATTTCACACTGAAAGTTATCTTGCATTCATGTAAATTACATTGACTAGAAAATACTAATGCTCTCCGCAAGATAACAAATGTAAATGTAAAATATTCTAATCTAGTAGTGCTAATGTGTCTAGGGAAGGTTTATTACACTATGAAATTTAGATGAATCACAGAAGTGGAATGTTGGTTGAAATTACCAGGTAGTGATGTCTTCAGCAGTGTGCCCAGGCAGGTGGGTGGCAAACTGCAAAAATTAAGAACCCACTCTGCCATGAGACTCCCTCTTTCAGCCATCATCCAGAGACAGGACTGCCCTCTGGATTTGCCAGCGGGATCAAGGAAATACAATAAATTCTTTCTTTTATTTCTCCTTACCTTCAGAATACATTTTGTGTATTTGTTTTGCTATTTGTATTGAATTGCTCATCTCTGACACGTCTGCTAGCAAGGAATGAATAAATAAAGCCAAATGAGTTGAAAAAGGCAACTGAATGAGTTGTCTGAAGAATAGTGTGAAATTTACTTGAAAAATCATTCAGCAGTTGTTTGAGACAACAAAGAAAACTGAGAAAAGTCAGTTGCATATTTATAGAGGTGTCAGTGTCTTTTAGATCAGTCTGCAGTGCCTCTCCCATTTTGCCCACACAAAAGTGGGAGAGCTTGTAATTTTTGCCAGGCAGCTGTGCAGCCATCCATTACCCAAGAAGGCTGCTCCAGATCTCAATGGAAAGATTTAAACATTATTTTGATTAGCTTAACATGCTACCTTCTCAAATGAATTTTTCACTTAGTTTACTCCAGGGCCTGAGAGTTCAGAGCTCACACCCGCGGCCACATTGTAAAGTAAAATAATGCCCTGCGAAACAGCTGAAACCATTTCTTTTTGTGCAGCTTGCTATTCTTCTAGTGGAGGTGAAAGGTGCTAGGCTGGCATCCTCCAACAATACAATCCTTCACCAGTTTGTGAAGGTTTCATGCCAGATTCACCAATGAACCACAGTACTGGCCAAATGGCTACCACAGAGGTGTCAGAGTAAATCTGTCAGCTGCAGCTTACTGAGTCCTTTGCCACCTGGAAACTCATAGAGTTCTTAATGCAATTTCTGGTCATACTTTTTGTATCATAATCTGCATTTGCCCAGGACTGCACTGACCCTACTGGATGTTTCACACAGACCCTAAGCAGCTGTCAGATGGTGACAGTGTACAGTCACTGCTGAGCTTGTCCAGATTTGAGACAATAACCTTGAGAGCTAAGACTCAGTATGGATTGCAGCCCTGGTGCACAGGAGACAAAAATATGGGGAGTAATACTTTTAGATAAGAATGAGAGGCAAGTGCCATGAAGAATGAAAGCATTGATTCCACTTCTAACTGCTCACTTAGCAAAAATGATTGTTCCCCTCTCTTATTTGATGTTCAAAAAGTCATGATTTTCTGAGCTTGGCCTTGTGTCAGAAGATCCAATATTTGAATTTTTATATCAGCAAAATGGCAAGGAACAAGGACTGAACCTTGGGCTGCTGAAGTCAGTGGAGTTTTGCCATTGACATTCAATTGTGACAATTTTCTTCCTCAGGCACATTGCAGCTCAAGAATAAGGCATTAATCCTCTGATTTAGTCATCTGCAGTTCAGAAAATATATTTATCAGTCTGGGACTTTAACCAAAAGGAAGAGGTTTACAAGTAACTAAAGCATGTTCTTTCAAGATTTACAAAATGAATAAACTAGCAAACTCTGTATTTATCCATGAATAACTTTAGCTAGAAAAAAGGATGAAACAGAAAAACAGAACTGACATTATTTAAAGGATTTGCCCACAACTTTTTTTAAACACTAGGAAAAACTTGCTTTAACAGCAATAATGTTTTCAGGGTTATTTACATGGGTTTCTTTCTAAAAAAGCTGACTCCTACAGCAGACATATATAAAAGAAATAAAAATAACTTTTTATTTCTTTACCTTTTAATCTTTATATTACTTTTTGCCTTGAATCATCAGTCTATTCTTCAAACATTTTTGATGCCATTAATAGTGGAGAGGAATGAAAATATGGTTCTTGAATATTATGTTTGTTCTTAAGAGCATATTTTTAAAATATATTGTATTGCATAACTTTATTTTTCAGTCTTAGGCTCTTCACAGATACCATTTACTTTGAAGAAGCCTCTAATCCTTTCTTCTCTCATTTTCTCTCTTACTGTTTTGACTTCAGAGAGGGAAAGAGATTTCTTCTTTCACATTTTCCTTGACTGACCCATGAAAATGATGTATGAGAGAAGCTTTACAAAGAAATATGTCTGTTAGTGCCTTTGAAAATTAGTCTCTTTGTTCTTATGGCTGATGTTTTTGTTGCATAGCCATTATTTGTTTTGTGTGTTTTACCTTCCCTTATACCACTGCAATTCTCAAAGTCTGGAGTAGAAGCATCAATTTGAAGAATGGGCCCATGAGAACCTCAGGAAGTTCAACAAATCCAAGTGCAAGGTGCTGCAGCTGGGCCAGGGTAACCCCAGACACAAGTATGGAACTGGGAGAAGAACTCATTGAGAGCTTCCTTGCAGAGAAGGAACTGGGTGTTCTGGTGGACGAAAAGCTGGACATAGCTAACAGTGTGCACTCACAGGCCAGGTGGCCAGCTGCATCCCAGGCCGGATCAAAAGCAGCATGGCCAGCAGGCCAAGGGAAGTGATTCTCCCCCACTTCTCTGCCCTTCAGACATTCCACCAGGAGTACCACATCCAGCCCTGGGGTGCTTGACGCAAGAAAAATGAGGATCTGTTAGAGTGGGTCCAGAGGTTGTTCTGGAGGACTGGAGTGCCTCTCCTATGAAGGTAAGCCGAGAGAGCTGAGGTTATTCAGCCTGGAGAAGAGAAGACTGAACAGAGAGACCTCCTTTTGGTCTTCCAGTACTTAAAGGTCTGTCCTGGTTTAGGGCAAATATTCAGGAGGAAACCTCTGGGGGGTCTCCTCTAGGAAGAGCCGTTTCCAATCGCCCCTCCCCCTACAGGTCCGGGAAGAATTTCCTTAGAGAAAAGTGGAAAAAACTATTTATTTAACAAATAGAATATTCACAAGTATAGGAAAAATTTGGATAATATGAAAACAATGAAACCTCTCCTTCCTCTGAAGAGATGGTAGATTCAGAGTCCGTCTGAGTCTGGTTCAGTTCTTCAGTGGGGGGGCCGATTGCTGGGCCCAGCTGTAGTAGTCGGCGAGGGGGGGCCCCCCGGGGGTTCCCTGGTGTCCTGGGCCCATGCGATGCCAGCCAGTCCCAGGAAGAGGAAAAAAGGAAAAAATACCCAGCAAAAGAAACAAAGTCTCTCCCTGCAAAAAGCCGGGAAAAATCCGAGGAAAAACCCTCTGCTGTGAGCTCTTCCAGCACCCACACCAGAGAGAGTAAAAAAAAAAGAAAAAGAAAAGAGATAACGCTGTCTGCTGGAATGTAGCCTTGCTTCGTAGGAGTAAAGGTATCCTGCAGACAAACGGCGAGTGTTTTTTTTTTCCTCCACCTTCACTCTCACTGTCTTTCTGGGACAACTTACAGTTGCAGAACTTAAGGTCTAGCATAAGCAAGAGGACGATTGGGGATGCAAACTGGCCATATGGCCAACCCAGGACAGGTCTTACTTACAGGAACTGTATCAATACATGTTAAGTATCTGGATTTGTGCTTTAGAGTCAACTTCAAATCACCATCAGCTGATGTTTCAAAAAGAAGGTTATGGAATCATACTTACTTACAGTCAATTTAATTTTGTAGAACTCATACATTTCAATGAATCTGTTTTTATTACATCTGATAACCGTCGGTCTAGAGAAGCATCTGTTCTATTGGTCTTAAGAATTCCTTTGATATCAGTAGGATTCAAGACCAATAGAGAGCCAACACCTGAAATTCACAGGCACTGGCATTGAACACTTTTGATGCCTGTTGATAGGCACTGATACCTTTCAAACTTGATAGGTTATACCTGTAGGTCATAGAATCATAAAACATAGAATCATACAATGTTTAGGGTTGAGAGGAAGTTTAAAGATCAATAAGTCACATCTCCTTTGCCTGTGGGCAGGGACACCTCCCACTAGATCAGGTTGCTCAAGGCCCCATCCAAACAAGCTTTAAACACTGTCCCAGGCTTGGGACATCCACAACCTCCCTGGGCAACCTGCTCCAGTGTCTAACCTTCTTATGTTGGTGGCACCAGAACTCTGTGTAGTGGTCTGGGTGGGGTCTCACAAGAGCAGAGTAGAGGGGCAGAGACACCTCTTTTGAACTCCTGGCCATGTTGCTTTTGATGCAGCCCAGGATGTGGCTGGCTTTCTGGTCTGTGAGCACACTGCTGGTTCATATTCAATTTTTCATCAACCATCACCAAGTCTTTGTCCTCAGGGCTGCTCTCAATCACTTCCCTGCCCAACCTGTAGATCTGTCTGTGATTATACCAGGGACATCAGGTAGGAACCTTGCACGTCTCTGTGTTGAACTTCATGATGTTTGGAATGGCCCACCACTCAAGCATGTCAAGGTCGCTCTCAACGGCATCTCTTCTCTCCAGGCTGTCAACTCCTCCACACAGCTTGGTGTCACCAGGAAATTTCCAGAGGACACATCTGATCCTGCTGTCCATGTCACTGACAAAGAAGTAAATATTGAGATCAATAGATAACATTTTGATCTTCATAGCATCAATGCCTTTCAAGCTCAGTAAGAATCCAAAAACTTTGTTTTGAAGAAATTTTTTGACACTGATAGCAATCAAGACCTCTAGCTAGTAAGCCCTTTTAATATGGATAGGCATTGAGATGAATCAATTTTGACACATATCTAAACGTGTTTATAACAATAGGTTATTACCATATCAATGTCAATAGACATTGATACTTCCTCATCTCAATAGGCATTTATTTCCTTCAGTGTCAAGAATTTCTTTTCCATACTGGTACAAATCAAGAACTAAAGATAACAAGACCTCTCAATATTGGTAGGCTTCACTTACAATTCTACAGAATTTTAGTCATTGCCTTGTAATGTACTAGATTTAAAAGTAATACTGTGTGGTCCCCCACTAAATAGTCCTGTAAATTGGTATTTCCCCAAAAGTAAAGGCTGTATCTGAAATTATGAAAGCTACTCTTAGACCAAGAAAATTACAGATTATATTCCTCTTAACACTGATTTTCTCTTGAAAAATTATTAGTGCACATTAATTTCCTGATAAATATCAGTATAATTGTACAGGATCATATAACATGTAAGAGTAATTGTAACGTAATTAACCACTGATCACTCAATTTATTTTCATCCATTTTGTATGTGTAGATGGACAGAACAATTAAAAAGTTCTAAAAGAGTTCATGTTGGTTTGTTCAGCTCTGATTCAAAGCAGAGCAAAATCCCAGATGGGCATCAAAACTAAAACTGCACTGTGGCAAAATATTTTAAAAAAAGTACTAACCTCCAATTTTTTTGCCCTACTTTTTCTGAAAGCCTATAAATTAGCTGCTACTTATGGTGCTAATACAGAGCAAAGCATTTGTTATCCACTTAGCAGTGCTACTCATCTCTGCTAGGGAAAATATCAACGTTAGTGCACTTCCACTAAAAAGCACTCAAGAATTAAAAAAAAAAACAAACCAAAACCCCAAACAACCAAATCAGAAACAATTTAGCTTTGCTCTAAAATCCAGCACTTGTATATAAAAGAAATGTAACTTGAAGGTTACTAATGCATTTTCTATGTCACTTCTATTTGTATAGAAATAAAAATAAAGTCTCTTCATAGTAAATGCACTTATTGCTTTCTCCTGAAGCTGTGTCCTTTTCAAGAGGACCTAAATTTCTTGCTCTTGTTAAGGTTTGCATTTGCTGGGATTTACTGACAATATTTCAGTGAAATAATACTGAAATAGCACAATCTAGCACTCCCTAGTTGTTTCGTAGGCAGTGATACTGTTCTTTTATACACCATTAGAACTTGTTACTGAGAGGCTGAAAAAAAACCTAGAAAGTTTTACTTAACTTAGATATATGAGACAGTTAGAGAATTGGGACCTGAAAAGATGGGATCTTCCACAACTGCAAGACTTTGTAGGGGCTCAGCGTGGAGGCCATTAGGCCCCCTGACCAGAATTGTGAAAGGGCCTACTGGTGACAAAGCCCCAAGGGCTGTCTTATCCTCCAGTCAGGGTGATCCAAAATTCTTCCCCAAGACTCCCCGAAGCCTTATATACATTTTTTTAAATTCCATTCTCCAAGTTGGCCTGTTTGCCTTCCCGCCCCTTTTGTCCTTATATGGAATTTCTCTGGAATGTTCTCCTCAGTTCAATGTCCCATTGGCCCCTTCTCCTTGGTCCCTCCTCCTGCCCCTCCTCATTGGTTCTCCAACCCGTCCATCAGCATTGTACCGCCCCAGCCCACTCCCTATTGGTTGCTGTAAATCCCACCCCCCCCTTCGGTACTTAAGGGCTGGGTTCCCCCTATTCATCGTCTTTTTCACTGAAAACTTCAAGCTGTGTAATAACGTGGACCCTTGGAACCTACACAGAGCCCCCTGTGTGCTCCTTGTGCCACTGTGATTGCTTCTCCCCCCTGCCCGTATGTGTGCTGCTCACTGTGAGTGTGAGCTCCCTGCCTGGTCCTGCTGCCCCAGCCTGGGGAGACACTCTCGGAAGGTCGCATAGCCGGACACCCCCAGGGCCATCAATAGCTCAGCTCTTTCAGGCTTCACTCAGCTCCTAAGCCACCTCTTGGTGTGCACATATATTATTCACTGAAAGAATTGTTTAGTTCGCAGATAAACACTGAGTTTTAGAAGTATTTTATTTCTCTCCTCATTCACCTGTGTCCACCATGAATTGCACATCATCCTTATTCACAGTCTGTAGAAACAGTACAGAGCACACATGTATCACTTTGAACTCTGAATGGTCTCCTCTTCCAAGGATGGTACCTGTTACCTACTCCTCTGAGCCGTCCTATATTGCTTATTTTTTCACTTGCTAATTTTGACTCACAGAGCACTTCAAGAGCATGGACTCAGGTTGTGCCTGGTGGTGAGGGCCGGACAGCTGACCACTGGGGACGGCCAGCGGCTTGACGGCTTATTCTGAAAGTTTCCTTTATGTTAAGTCAACTTCAGCTGAGGACTTCTTTTCCCCTTGCCGCGAGCCGAGCTTCCCTGGGATGGTGGCCATTGTCGCAAAAGCCGGAGAGCTGCTGAGAGAGAGAGTGTTCTCTTGCCCGGAACCCAAATCAGATACGACACACCATGGTCTGCTCTGCTCAGGTTCAGGGGCAAAAGACCCCAGAAAGCCCAGCTTTCAGACTTTTATTCTGAGGGTTACAACTTATCTCATAACGGTACAGGGGAGGAATAGGGAAGGGTCAGAGGGTCAGGGCCTAGTGAGAGAGTGAGACACAAGATACCATTGTTAACTGAAGGACGGGAGGGGGGAGTTCGACCCCCTTTCCAAGGCCAAACCTAATTCTACCTTAGAAGGGCCTCACTTTCTAGGCCCCCAAAAATTCCTCAGGGGATATGTAATTCTCTGGGCTTGAACCACTGCTACATCAGGTTGTGCATGCATATTCTTTATTTTAACTACTAAAACATGATCTATTTTCTCTCTCTGGATACATTACATAGTAAAGCATAAATCAATTATAAGTAATGAGTATGGAATCCGAATGCTCTCTGCAAGGTTTTCCCACCATGTCAAGGATGTCTCATCATTTTCCTGATGCAGTTACAGTTGATGTAGTTCTATTTTTTAGGAGCTGTGTAAAAGTCTGTACATCAGAAAGCTAGACAGACTGTAGCATTTGGACATGCCTGAAAGAGAAACTGTTGTCTTCAATAGCCTGTTACTGAATGTGCATGTCTAGCAAGTCCCTCCTGTTTTACAGAAGGTCATAAATTATGCACATCCCTCAGGTGCTCATTCTCTGCCTTGTGTGCCATTTCAGAGTGAGGTACACATATAGGTAGTATAGAGCCTGTTGTGAAAATACAGTCTCTAGCTGACAGAAATTGGTGGCTGTATTGTGGTCAGCATCAGAAATCCAACTTAAGTCCTTCTGATTAAACATGTATGCAGACACCCCTCAGTCTGGACCTGGTTTTTTTGTTTTGTTTTGTTTTGTTTTTTTTTTCCAGTAGTACAGATGCAGCCAAATGAATCCAAATCACAAGTCTTTGCAATGCACGTGGGCACAAACTTTCTGACAGACAAGTTGCCTTCTGGAGCTGCAACAGGTCACACACATCTTCCTTTTTCCATTGGCATGAGAACATGATGGCTCTGAACTCAGAAGGCCACAGCCCTCAAGGAAGGAACAATTCCTGGAGTACGTCCTCTAGGATCTCCCAGTAAGAAAGCCCAAAGGCAGTGATTCCCTTGTCTTCAGCACGTTTACAAGGGAATGAATATATACCTACTCCCCAGAACTAACAGTGAAGAATCCACATGGTCCTATGACCTTCATTTGTTGTTCCAGTGAGAGTTGTAGAGTGGCAGACTGCACTGTGAATTATGGCCACTTAACTGGCACACCAGAGAATCAGCTACTGTCCCCTTTGGAGCTTGGGAACCAACCACTGTTAGGTGCTGTACAAACACCTCAGGGAGCAAAGTCCCTGCAACTACTGCATTCAGTGGGCACAAGTCATGTTATGCCTACATGCTGAAAGCTATAGCAGCAGTTTTCAGCTTTTAGTGCTCCAAAATTTTTATTGCCAGTTAAATAAAAGCAAACTGAAGTTTTCATCTCAATGAAGCCTGTAATTTTGTGGGACACAGTGGCTAAATTTTTCACATAGTTGTAGGAAGGGAATGAAATCTCTGGACAACACTTATTATCCATTCACCTAGGCATTCATTCCATATTCTGATAAAGATCAGCCTTGGGCTTTCTGGTTATTGATCTCAGCCAAAAGGCAGATCTCTCAGCTCCAGCAAGTGTTTCTGCTAATATATTTTCCTTCCAACATTAATACTCTTTGTAATTTCAACCTCAAGAAGCAGCAATAAATTGCAATCTGGGGCTTTAGCTTGTAAAAGCAGAGTGGACTGTATGAATATGTGTTGGACAGCTTGTCACAGACTGCTGCAAAATCCAATTATTTCTGGGGTTATTATACCTTCTTTCACTACATCTATTCTAACTGGGGGCAGGGGAAGGAAATAAGGTTGAATGTCCACCCCAGAGTTAGAAAAACACTAAATCTCAAATAATTAGCTGAGTTGCCATCAAACTTGCCCATAGTATCTGATGAAATGCACTGGGTAGTTTGAGCTTGTTATCTAAACTGATAGGCAGAAAATATTGATGTATTCATCTGGAAGTCAATAACTATGAAAGTTACTTTTAAATACAGTTGTGTGTCTTAATTGCCTTGACTGGGCCAAATTCTGGCTTTTCCATTGGGTGGGACTGTTACAGACTTGTGATTCTTCTTCTTCTTTCTTCACAGACATCACAACCATGTGGCTTAACCTCCCCGCAGAGACCTGCTAGGAGAAATGGGTCTGTACCCTACAAAGGGAAGATACAGCCTTGCACCCAAGGTGGGGCTCAAGACAGGGATACCAAACCAAGATGTCATTTTTTACTTTCTCCAGGCACAGTGCAGCCATGAGGGCTCTTCTTTGGAATCCTGTCCAAATACATGGAATTTTACTCCATTTCAAGCCTTAAGCAAATTAATTGAGAGCATGTAATGGTAGGACAGAAAAGAAAAAAAACCAAAAACATTCAGCCTGCTAATCAGTGAGTCTGATACAAAAAAGGACAAAGCTCTTTTTCTGTTTTTAACTTATGACATTCTGAATTAATTCTTAAATATATGGAGGAAGGTGTTGCAGTCCATACAGACAGATTTAAGGGACAAATCACACTTTGGCATATATAGTTTATGTGCACTGGTATTGTAAAATCTCAGTTAATTACTGTGAATTATTTGCTTATTGTGGCTCCTTGGAATTTATGGGACAAAGATCAAGTTTAAACAAATCTTTTTGATATTTTAATGGATTTTGTAAAGGCAAGGGTAAGAAAATCCCATCTGTATTTTTACATATTTGAACATTATTAGAATGGAGGTTTTCTTAAGCTGTTGATGTAGAAACGAAAATTTCATTTGCATAAGCTACAGAGCAAGTATCAATCCCAGCATTAAATGTTGTTAACAGCACAGTGAATGATAATAACCCTTTGTTTCATTATAGAACTGACATCAGTTTTTCTAGATGATACTAACAGAAATGTTTCGGAAACAGTTAGTGTTAAACAAATGGTCTGGCTCTTGGGTGACATTAGCTAATCAGATATAAACAAGGGCTTGAAAAATAGGATAAAAACAACTTAATTTGTAGGCTGAATATAAGTCAAATGGTTTTTGCTTGCCCTTTATAGTCTGGAGGAGTTTTCTCAGAAGCAAGCTAGCTAGATGAAGAAAGAAGACAGTGACATTTGTCTGGATCTGATCATTGTCACTTGAATTTGTATGCACCATATTCAATTTTTATTTTTATTATATTTACCGTCTTGAAGAAACAAAGGCTGGAGCTAGCTTCTGACAATGGGCTATCAAGTCAGCTCCTGGCCATACAGGCAGCCTTGAATTAGTCACCTCAATATTGAAGGGCCAAGACCAGACCAGGCCTGGACAATTTCTGGTGTGGAATAGAAGTGGCAGTGGACAAAAACTGAGACACAGGAGGCTCTGTCTGAACATTAGGAAACCATTTATTTTACTGCAAGTGTGACCAAACACTGGAAGATGTTATCCAGGGAGGTTGTGGATTCTCCCTTCTTGGAGATACCCAAGAACCATCTGGACACAGTCCTCAGTGACTTGCTCTAGTGCTCTAGGTGGCCCTGCTTGAGCAAGAAAGTTGGCCTAGATGACTTCCAGAGGTCACTTCCAACCCCAGCAAGTCTCTGAGTCCATGAAGAAGGGTAAGGACTCAGGGACAGAGCCTGCCTCATTTTATATTGCCTGAGAGATAGAGATATATAATGATGTAGCTTGGCATAATCTATAGTCCAATCTCTTCCTCAGCATGCAAAACTAACCCAGTTATCAACAGGTCTGAAGCACGAGCCTTTGGCAGAAGCAAAATTTACTGGCACAAGCAACATCCCAGCAGTCTGCTACCCTTCTCATGGCTCAAGACAGTCCAGTCTACACCTCATTTAGGTTATGTTCTTATGCATCCAAATGCTGTTTCTTCTTGATTGTGCACCTTTTCATAGCTCGCTGAAGCTCTCCTCCAATTGCACATTTTTAGTAGCTTCAGTGCATCCTGCCTAAAAGATCTCTTCAATCCATTACTGGATAATATATTTTTAGCAGAAGCATGACTAGAAACATATTACTATGAATGACACATTTTAAAAACTGGAGTAACTTCTGTGAATGCTTATCCTGACAAGGTTCAAAGGGTTACTAAAGTTTTTCTACAACCTGTAATTGGTATCATACTTTCCACAAGCTCATTATATTCTATCTGTGAAAAATCATTTAGTGGTAGACTTGGTAACAAGAGTAATGCTTGGACTTGATGATCTTTAAGATCCTGTCTATGATTCTATGATTTTGTAGAAGATAAGAAGTTCCCTTTATGCTGAATCCATGCACACTGCAACATCCCCTGTCACAGCACAAGGTGCTGCAACCAACAGAATTTGTTGCTGACATTTTATGGCAAGCTGATTTGTTATGCAATGCAAGAAATAGATACAAATTTGATCATTGGGCAGATGTGACCTCAAATTGAGCTTACATTTGAGAATTTTTTTCCATGTATTTATTTAAAATTTTAAGGAGAGAAAGAGTATAATCTATGGAAAGATGCCAAATTGCCCAGTATATTGTTAGTATTTAAATGGTAACACCACCCCAATTTCTTCATTCCTTAGACCCTGAGCAAGCTTAGTTTGGATTCCTGACAGCTATTTTTGCCTGATGATGATAAATATGTAAAGAAATATCCTTAAGCTGGTCACATCTAAAAACTTTATGGATTGTATGTGGCATCTCATCTATGCACTTCATCAACTTGAGACTTACACCACTTCTAATTCAGGTACATTGCACTCAGCATGGCTTTCAGGCAGCAAAAGGATGTGAGTACATCTCAGAGGTAGGAAAAATATTGCTGTGCTTGCACTGAGCTCTGGTTCCAAATTTCACTCATGCCTCTCAAGTTTGCTTCCACAGACAGCTGCGGTTTCACAGTGATCTCCCATGAAAGTCCTCACAATGTTAAACTTTATAAATCCTGCCCTTAGATAATGAAGACACTGAGTATTTACCTGGGTTCAAAGAGAGACAGGCAAATTAATGTTGTCTTTAGATTCATACAAACCATGGACACATTAGGAAGTCCTCGTGATATGAAACTACTGGTGATAGGTGAAAAAGTAACTGAGGAAGAAAATTTAGTAATGAAAGTCCTGCTCTTCTGCTCCTCCCTAAGCATCTGCTGTTGGCTATGTCAAAGGCAGAGTGGTGGCTTAGCTGACTCTTTGGTCTGACCCAGTATGTCTGTTCATGCTAAAGAGCTTCATTTATTCAAGATATTCCTTACTTATGCACTTTGACTTGTTCCCTGGTGAATATATAGAGGACATTGGCGCCTGTGTGAGATGACTCAAGTTTGAAAGTATAGCTCTGCTGCAGGAGCCTTGGGAAATGAGAAGCCATCATAGCAGAGGAACAGATCTGCTCATTTTGGCCTGTCAGCTGGATAAAGCTATACAGGAAATTATTTGTCCTGGCTTCTAATTGGTGGCATGAGATGTTCCTTCCCTTTGTAAATAGTCCCATCCTCCTCTCTCTGGACCTGCTGTCAAGGAGTATGAGATGGGGCCTGAGTCCTGGGTCTGTTTCTGTGACTCAAAGCTGCAGGAAAATTATTCATCAGAGCCTCAGCTGGAGCAGGGGCTGTGATGTGTCTTGCCTCTAGCCAATGTGTCAGGCTCCCACACCTAGGTTAGGAGCAGGTTCCCCCCAGGGATGTGGACTGTTAAATGTCATCTCCCTTCTTTGAGGTTACACAGCAATGAGCCAAAGTTTTCCAGTACTGGAAATTCAGATTTAGATATCTGAATTTGAATGTTTGTGACTCAGTCCTTTACAGGAACTATCTGAAGCAAATTAATTTAATATTTATAAAAAGTTAACATCTGAAGACAATGAATAGGAAAAATTTAACCAAGATGACTTAGATGACATTATTCTGGAAATAAAATTTTGCTTAATTGTGATATATGTGTTTAAACAGAAAGACCTTTAAATCATGGTTAATCTGATATAAATTATATTGCCTTTCCAAGCACTGAAAAATGTTGAGGCAGACTCCAGTCATCCCTGATGTAGTTTCAACCATGGATTGCTCTTTTTGTTCCCTTAAGTAAAGCTGTATTTTTAAATTTTGTTTTCCCTTTTCATTGTTTTTATCTACAGAGATCATATTTTCATGTCCTTTTCTGAATAAAGAAAGTGAAATTTAAAAAAGTCAAATTCTCATATTTGCAGTTGGGATTTCTTGGGGGAATGAAGAATAAAAAAGAAAGGTAGTGCTTTCCATGGAGAATACGTCAAGATTTCTCATGAGCATTGAAAAGGGTAAAACATTAATGGAAATCTGACAATATAGTTCTCTGAAATGGAAAACTGAATTTTCTAATGCTTGTGTAAGTTCTCTGAGGGGGTGAGGGGTTCACTTTTGCCCTACAAAAAATACCCACAAGTAACCCCCAGGAAAGCTGGAAGGCAGGCAGGAAGGAAGGCAGGAAGGAAGGCAGGGAGGGAGGAAGGGAGGGAGGAAGGAAGGAAGGGAAGGAGGGAGGGAAGGGAAGAAGGGAGGAAGGGAGGAAGGAATTCTGGAAGGAAGGGAGGAAGGAATTCTGGAAGGAAGAGAGGAAGGAAGGGAGGAAGGAAGGGAGGAAGGATGGGAGGAAGGAAGGAAGTGGCGGAAGGAAGTGGTGGAAGGAAGGAAGGAATTCTGGAAGGAATTCTGGAAGGAATTCTGGAAGGAAGGAATTCTGGAAGGAAGGAATTCTGGAA